>CM046044.1:8382548-8390048 GCA_025215565.1 Flaveria ramosissima | reverse complement strand
TATTAAAAGGGTATTTGTAAGGCCCCGTTCCCGGGACGTTTACAGTTGGTCATTCATCGCGCATAAAACATATAAATACATTTGTCTCATGAAAATATTGTAGCGGAAACATTCAGAAATGACATCACATTTCATTATAAACTCGTTTGCCAAATAATACATCAATACTCGATTACAAAATACAAGTTTGCATTATATCACAAAAGCTTTATAAATGGATGGCATCCCAAAAGAGCTGAGTAGGCTCGCGGTGCCATCCTCAGCAAACATTACCTGCCAACAGGAAAACATATAAAAAGTCAGTGTTGCTGAGTGAGTTCTAGTTTTATAATAAAACATACTTTACTTTCTTTTAAAACCATTCGTTACTTTTGCATGATCACACATCATATGTACGCATAGATAACATCTTTATTATCTCCTTCATTCATTTATTCATTCGTTCCATATAACTTTACTTGCGCATCGGATATCATCAGTACCAATACCATATGCTACACCCCGAACAGTGTTAGCTACTTGGCCGAAGTCAATAATTGAACAGCTGAACATATGCCGCAGTACTAGGGGTAAGCGGTAGAGGTTCTACATAAATGGTCGATCACAAGAAGGACCCGTTATCCGATGCATGCAAGACTTTTCATTTCTTTCCACTTTATGTTACATAATACTTCATTTCATTCATTATCATAACACGTAAAGCCATAGGAAAGATAAAAATACATCATACTAAGGAACATAACATGCATCAACATCACGTCATACAGGACAACATCATACATACATAACATGCATCATGCATAATCATGCAACATCATCATCATCATGCCCTACATGCTTTCTAAGGCCATAACGGTTATCTTACATGCTCTTACGGGAACCCTTACGTCAAAACTTACATCTGCACTTTCCCTCGAAAGTCAGAAGTCTAACTACACTTTCCTTCTGTGTGCAACAGCCCTATTCGTGCGTATGGACACCCTTCAATCGCATGACCTCAAGCTTCTCAGTCATAGCCTCGATTACCTCGACCCTCCCCAACTCCTTCTGACCAATATCAACTCAACAAACGGGTGTTCTGCATCTGCTACCGTATAGCATCTCATATGGAGGCATACCAATGCTGGCATGATAGCTATTATTGTATGAGAATTCGGCTAACGGTAGGGTGGTCATCCCAACTTCCACCAAAATCAATCACACATGCCCGAAGCATGTCTTCCAGTGTCTGAATGGTCCTTCTGACTGACCATCCGTCTGGGGATGATAAGCCGTGCTAATATGTAACCTCGTCCCCATAGCGTCGTGGAATTTCTTCCAAAATTTAGATGTAAACCGAGTGTCGCGATCCGACACAATAGACACCGGCACACCATGACGAGTTACAATTTCCCTTATGAACAGATCAGCCAACCTCTCAGATGAATATGTCTCGCGGATCGGTAGAAAGTGAGCACTCTTCGTCAAACGGTCAACTATCACCCATATGGCATCATACCCCTTCGGGGTACGCGGCAGCTTTGTAATGAAATCCATGGTGATGTGCTCCCACTTCCATTCCAGTATATCCAAAGGTTGGATCTTCCCATACGCCTTCTGATGCTCAGCCTTCACCTGTAAGCAAGTAAGGCACTTACTCACATGCTCCACCACCTCACGCTTCATACCTGGCCACCAATAATCCTTCTTCATATCCTGGTACATTTTCGTGGCACCTGGGTGAAGGGAGTATCGAGTCTTGTGAGCTTCATCCATGATCTTCACCCGTAAATCCCCAAAACAAGGAATCCACACACGACCGAATCGGGTTCTAACACCGAGTGTGTTTTCACCTAATTCCCCAAACAGACCTCTCATTCTTTCAGAGTTAAGATGATCTTCTTTCAATGCCTCATCTTGAAGCTCTTTAACCTGCTTCATTACATCATAGGTTATGATCAACTGATATGCTTTCACCCGAATCGGCTCGGGCCTTTCTTTCCGGCTAAGGGCGTCAGCCACCACATTGGCCTTGCCCGGATGGTAGTGGATCTCACAATCATAATCCTTTATAAGTTCCAGCCACCGTCTCTGCCTCATGTTCAGATCCTTCTGCTCGAAGAAGTACTTCAGACTCTTGTGGTAAGTGAATATGGTGCACTTCGTCCCGTAAAGATAGTGCCTCCAAATCCTTAACGCAAAGACCACGGCTGCCAGCTCCAAGTCATGAGTAGGATAGTTGACCTCATGAACCTTCAACTGTCGGGATGCATAGGCTATAACCTTTCCTCTCTGCATTAACACACATCCCAACCCCAAGTAGGAAGCATCCGAATAAACCACCAGATCTTCACTTCCCTCGGGTAATGACAGAACATGAGCTCGAGTCAATCTCACCTTCAGTTCCTCGAACGCCTTCTCTTGAGCTTGTCCCCATACAAACTTCACATCTTTTCGGGTCAACTTAGTTAGTGGAGAAGCAATCTTAGAGAAGTCTTGGATAAATCTTCTATAGTAGCCCGCCAAACCCAAGAAACTACGAATCTCGGATGGCGCCTTTGGTGACTTTCATTGCATAACCGCCTCCACTTTCACCGGGTCCACCATAATCCCGTTAGGATTCACCACGTGACCCAAGAACTGAACCTCGCGCAACCAGAACGCGCACTTGGAGAACTTGGCGTACAACTTCTCCCTTCTCAACGTCTCTAGAACCTCCCGAATGTGACCGACATGCTTTGCCTCGCTTCTCGAGTAAATCAGGATATCATCAATAAACACGATCACTGATTTATCCAACATCGGCCGACACACTCGATTCATCAGATCCATAAAAGCAGCTTGCGCATTGGTCAAACCAAAAGACATGACGAGGAACTCATAGTGACCATAGCGCGTGCGTAAAGCTGTTTTAGGGATATCTTGTTCCTTCACCTTCAACTGATGATAACCAGATCGAAGATCTATCCTTGAAAACCAACTGGCACCCTGAAGCTGATCGAACAAATCATCTATCCTCAGTAAGGGGTATCGGTTCTTCACCGTCAACTTGTTCAGCTCGCGGTAGTCAATGCACATCCTCATACTACCGTCCTTCTTCTTTACGAACATGACCGGAGCACCCCAAAGAGAGATACTCGGTCTAATGAACCACTTATCAAGCAGCTCTTGCAACTGCTCCATCATTCCTTCATCTCCGTCGGAGCCAACCGATATGGTGCCTTGGCGACAGGTTGGGCACCCGGTATCAGATCAATCTGAAATTCAATCTCTCTCTCAGGTGGCACTCATGATAAGTCCTCTGGGAACACGTCTGGAAAGTCAAACACAACCGGTACATTGGCTAGTTGTGGTGTTGGCGTATCCACATCCTTTACATAGGCCAAGTAGGCACTACATCCACACCTCATACACTTTCCCGCCACAGCCATAGAGATCACTTTCGGAATCGTAGTAACCCGATCACCATAAACCGTCACTGAACTACCGTCAGGCGCTGTCAAACGAATCATCTTCTTGCGACACACAATGTTCGCCTCGAATTCCGCCAACCAATCCATCCCAAGAACCAAATCAAAACCACCTAAGGTCATCACGAACGGTCTAACAGGAAACTTATGACCCTCAAGTTCCACATCACAGTTCTCTATCATCTCAGAAATCCTGGTAGACTTACCTATGGTAGTTTCTACATCAAAGGGCGCATCAACACGTCTACTACTAACAGGCAGCTTAGCACAGAAAGCAGTAGAAATAAAACTCTTACTAGCACCAGAATCAAATAACACAGAAGCTAAAGTTTGGTTCACTAGAAACGTACCGGACACAACATCAAGGTCCGTCCTAGCTTCCTCCTGTGTCATGGTGAATGCCCTGGCGCTCGCCCTCGGTCCTTCACCTCCCGTCCTCTTCGCCCCGGAACCCTCGGACCTCGGCTTCTCACAATCCCTACTCATATGACCAGTTTCCCCATAGTTAAAACATTTGCCCGCCAGGCAATCCTTTGCCATATGCCTTGTCTTCCCACACTTGAAGCACACATTCAAACCCAGCCTACATTCTCCCACATGCTCCTTTCCACACTTGTCACACCTCTCGATCCCGCTCCCGGTGTGGCCACGCGGCGGTCATCCACCCGTGCCTTTTTGTTACCCGTCGAGGCATCACCCCCCAAACCTTTTTCCGTTCCAGTTCCGATCACCACCGCCCTTCTTATTCGCTTCTGTCACCACCACCTCCCGCTCGTCATATAGCCTTCCGGCCAAATCGATCGCCGACCTAAAAGTACTCGGCCGGGCGGCGATCATATGCCGGCGAACATCCACCGGTAAGCCCTGAATGTACCTCTTGATCTTCCGAGACAGAGGCGTCACCTGATCCGGCACCAACCGTGCCATTTCATTGAATTTGGTGGTGTATTGCTGGTGTGTCATGGATCCCGCCTCCAGCTGCAGGAATTCCCTCTCTATTTTATACATCTCCCTGTGAGGACAGAACTCCTCAATCACCATCTTCTTCAGTTTGGGCCATCTCATTCTCCCGATTGCCCGGTTACCCTCAGCTTGGATATTGTTGTCCCACCACCATAGTGCAGAGTCCACAAATGAATGAGTGGCAAACTTCACCTTCTGATCTTCCCGGCACTCGCTGATGTCGAGAACAGCCTCCATTTCTCTCACCCATCGGTGAGCAGCGGCAGCATTGCCATTACCGTCGAAAGTAGGGGGCTTGCATCTCATAAACACCCCATAGTTACAGAGAAAATCGTTTCGGGCTCCGGTTGCTCTCGTTCCCCCGAAGGCCTGTTTCTCTCCTTTCTTTCTCCTTCTTTTACCGCCTTAATGACTTCAGTCACCACAGATGGTAAGATTGTCTGCATGACCTGGTGTACTTCTTCAACAACAGCCTCCTTTACCGAGGCCCTCAGGTTTGCACTCTCATCCCCAGCTTCCGGATGAGGAGTCTCTGGTTCCTCAGGAACCACCTTCTCGACCCTTGGTCTTCCTCTCTTGGGTCGCGGCTCAACATCAGGCCCGCCACGGCCTCCACCCCTAGAAGCTTTAGAAGATCTCCCTCCAGCCATTCTCTAACTCACACTGAAAGATTCAAACACCAACACGGTCATTCAAGTAAACAACTCAGTTTATGTCAAGTATAGTAAGTCCCTAATTACAGTGGCCAGTTGTGACTAGCCACTTACTTTACTCTCCATACCCCAAGTATTACCTGTCCTGACTACATCAGTATTTAAATCTACATACAACACATAACCACATACCATGCGCACATAAAACCGGTTAACTTTAAGAAAATACATGATGGCACGTAGCTACTCAGATTGGCATCCCATTCCCTTTTCGTCCCATTCTCAGTTTAAGTTAAGGTTTATTTTGAAAATTTACCCATTTCACCTAAACTTTGGCTCTGATACAAACTTGTAAGGCCCCATTCCCGGGACGCTTACAGTTGGTCATTCATCGCGCATAAAACATATAAATACATTTGTCTCATGAAAATATTGCAGCGGAAACATTCAAAAATGACATCACATTTCATTATAAACTCTTTTGCCAAATAATACATCAATACTCGATTACAAAATACAAGTTTGCATTATATCACAAAAGCTTTATAAATGGATGCCATCCCAAAAGAGCTGAGTAGCCTCGCGATGCCATCCTCAACAAACATTACCTGCCAACCGGAAAACATATAAAAAGTCAGCGTTGTTGAGTGAGTTCTAGTTTTTTAATAAAACATACTTTACTTTCTTTTAAAACCATTCGTTACTTTTGCATGATCACACATCATACGTACGCATAGATAACATCTTTATTATCTCATTCATTCATTCATTCATTCGTTCCATATAACTTTACTTGCGCATCGGATATCATTCGTACCAATACCATATGCTACACCCCGAACAGTCTTAGCTACTTGGCCGAAGTCAATAATTGAACAGCCGAGCGTATGCCGCAGTACTAGGGGTAAGCGGTAGAGGTTCTACATAAATGGTCGATCACAAAGAAGGACCCGTTATCCGATGCATGCAAGACTTTTCATTTCTTTCCACTTTACATTACATAATACTTCATTTCATTCATTATCATAACACGTAAAGCCATAGGAAAGATAAACATATATCATACTAAGGAACATTAACATGCATCAACATCACGTCATACAGGGCAACATCATACATACATAACATGCATCATGCATAATCATGCAACATCATCATCATCATGCCCTACATGCTTTCTAAGGCCATAACGGTTATCTTACATGCTCTTACGGGAACCGTTACGTCAAAACTTACATCTGCACTTTCCCCGAAAGTCAGAAGTCTAACTACACTTTCCTTCGGGTGCAACAGCCCTATTCGTGCGTATGGACACCCTTCAGTCGCATGACCTCCAAGCGACTGAACACCATGCGATTGGGCTCATGCGGATGGATATCTATGCGAATGAACACCCAATCGTGTGTATGGACCTCATGCGGATGGAACTAATACGAATGAGCACCTTTGCGACTGGACCCTTAGTCGTATGACTCCCCATGCGACTGGACTCCCAATCGTGCGAATGAAAACTTAGTCGTGCGATTGAACCCTCAATCGTGCGAATGAATCCCAATCGTGCGAACGACCCTCAATCGCCTCTCAATCGGCCGTATGGCCTCCATTCGGTCGCCTAGCCTAGCTGATGCAGAATGGAGTTCATCCCGAACCCAATCTGCCATTTTCGGCCTCCAAGCTCATCCAAACCCATTCTAAGCCTAAATCAACCATCCTAGACCTTAGGAATACATACCACAACACCATACAAGCACACACAAGCCCGAAAACATACTCTAAACACATCACACGCAACACACCCAAATGGGTCAAACACATCACATACAAAAACGGGTTTTGATGCTTTTCAGCCCCAAAAACGGTTGAAAACAAGTAAAAGTAGGGTCCTAGAACTCACACAAACGAACACAACGACAAGGGCTTCGATTTGGCTTGCTACACAACGAGTTTGGCCACCCGAATCACCCGAACCGACCCCTTTTCCCTCTTTTCTTCTTCTTTCCCTCTTCTCCTCTCTAGATGGCTGATTTGTGAGTGTGGGGGAGAGGGTAAGGGCTGCCCTCTCCCTTATATACCCCCCACTCACCCGACTTTCTTTTGTTGGCGAGTTTGGTCCCTCGACTTTGGACTTTATTTCTTTTCTTCCTTCGTCGGCTTCAAAATAACAAATAAGCGGGTGTTACAGTATTAATGTAAAATTTCACACCACTATTTTAGGTAATTATACACCTTAATTTTGAATTTCTTATTGCACTCTTAACTAACATTAATCTCTCTACTGACTACTTTCTTCTCTACTTCCATTCCAACCCTACTTTTTAACTTGTAGATAACATCTCAACGAGCACAACCGAGGTAGAAACATGATGCCAACCGTGGATTATGATGGCGATAGATTGAATGCATACTTTTATGAAATCTTCCATAAGTTATTTGAT
>CM046044.1:8285048-8377548 GCA_025215565.1 Flaveria ramosissima | reverse complement strand
TGGATTGCTTAAAAACGATGGGGATGAAGTCAATTGTTGATGCATATGAAGATAACAAAAATGAAGTCAACTCTTGAAATTTTGTAAAATGTGACTTATGAGAGAGGAGAGAGAAGAGTGAATGTATGAATTTTGATTGTTGTTTCCAAAACTAAAAAAAGATATTATTCCAGATTTGCATTTTTATCATTAATATAATCTAATTAAATTTTGAATTATTTATTAAAATGCCATTATGTATATCAACCATTAATTAAATAGATCAATGGTTTAGATTTGGTTTTCATAATTTTCTAGTAATAATGATTTTCTTAGGAACCATCCAATATATATACATATATATACACACACACATATATATATATATAAATCAAGTTGAGTGTTAGAATATAAATTTTGTGTTTTTTCGAGTTTGGTCACCTAGGTTTTAATTTTTTGTTATGGAACCACCAACAAGTGTTTTGGTGTTAGGGACATAAATTTTTTTCAAAATGAAGTTTTAATTCAAAATTGAGTGTTTTTTTATCGTAGGCTATAACGAGTGTAGTTATTGTTGCAGTACCACGACGAACCGAACCAATTATTTGTAAACATCTTCATTACCGGTATTGGTATTATCGGAACCGATATCCGTATTTGCTTTTGCGGTTTTTAATAAGTTAAGCGGACAACAAACAAAAGCAGATCACGTAAGACAGAAGAAATCAACCACACTGCGCGCGAAGCGTGGCAAAAAACAGTAGTAAAATAATAAAATTCATCAAACGTAAACAATAATAACATAATTTGTGAATTTGTCGACTAATAATTTATTAATCTACTTTCATTCGTCACATTAATTCCAATTCTTTATTTCTTTATATTTTCTTTATTAAAAAGCCTTCCTTTATGCATTTAAGGTATACCATTCACGTGACACCACGTGTCAGTCGCTCCAACGCCTGAATTACCTTTCTACCCTCGGTTTCTTTTCAAAATTCATTTAGTCCTCTGCAAATTCTCACTTTCTCTCTCTAAACGGTCACTTTCACCTTTCACCTTTCAGTCGTCGTCTGCTTATCTTCTTCAATTTATATGTGGAAATTTGTGTAAGCTTTTTCAATTTATTGTGAACCTCTGTGAGTGTAACAGTTAGGGCTCGTATTCTCTCAAACTTTGGTGGCTTTTGCTATGAAGGAGCTGCAGGAATCGGTGCAACCAAAATTAGGGTTCAATTGATCCGAATGGAGGGAGGTAGCTTCTATTCTACACTTATTCTGGTAATTTCTGTTTGTTTCCTTCAACGATAACCTGTGATTTAGTGTTTCTCTCGTTAGGGTGTATTGAAGTGGTGGAATTTGGATCGTTTTGGTTGTGGTTAGGGGTATGGTCTATGTTTTGATTTGTTATATGTTGTTTTCGGCTATTAGTTATGGTGATGTGGTTGCTCGTGCATGGTTGAGTTTGAGTTTATTAAGAAGTGGTTTATGTTATGTTACTTTCATGTTTTCTGTAGATTAAAGATGATATGGCTTTCAATACTATATGAAGATAGCTAAATTGCATGATAGATTTTAGATGCTTTGAAGATATAACTATCAAGAGTCATGTTTTGCTACATGGTCTAGATAAAATATTTAATACATGCCAGGGGCTACTATCAATTATTCATAATTGTGAGATTTATAAATTTCATAAGTTAATTGTGAGACGTAAAGTTTTCTTAAGAAATTCTGGTTCTTTTATTTCTTCTTACTCTATTTACTTTTAAATTATTTCAGTAATAATCATGGAAAAACCCTATATTTTTGTTGTTTTACCAATATTCAGTTATTAGCTTATCCTGGCATGTTACTATTTCATTATGAAGTTTATTAGTTTTTGACACTTTAGTCAAGATTCATATTTCAATATATTAAGATGAAAATTCTGAAGTTAAAATAGGAATTGTATTTTTTTTCTTGCACTCAAGTACTCAACTAGTAAGCTACTTGATAAATAGAAATTCAAAACTTCTTTGTTTATAAAGTTTCTACTTTTAGTTAGTTGTATGGAATTCTGTTCAATAATTCTAGTTTAAAGAACTTTGTGGAACAAATACAAAGCCATCAAAAATCAAATGGATTCTAATTTGCCTATTTAGTGTATATACATAATACACTTTTTTAAAAAAGTTCAATCCATGCCACTTTTATTAACCGTAGGGATACACCAATGGACTATGATGATGATGAACTTCAAGGACAAAATCGTCAATTAGCCCGAGAAGGGTGCTCCAAAGTTTCTCCTGTTTTGCATCCATATGCTCTTCCCAAATTTGAGTTTGATGATACTCTCCACGGGCACTTAAACTTTAACAGTGTAGTTGAAAACGAGGTTTTTCTTGGTCAAGAAGACAACCAGTGGATAGAGGAATATTCACGTGGAAGTAGTGGAATAGAGTTCAATTCAAGTGGTGTGGAATTAAGACGTACCAATGTATGGTCTGAAGCGACATCTTCAGAGTCTGTTGAAATGCTTCTAAAATCAGTTGGACAAGAAGAAAAAGTTGTGGGTAAAGCAGTAGTTGAACAATTGGATCCTAATATATGTGATGAGACCGTGAGCTTAACTAAAGCTATGGATCCTAATTTGAGTCAAGAATCTCTAATACCTAGTGGAGAGTTGGATTCAGTAATTACAAATGAGAAGCATAATTTATCTGTTTCGGGGGAAAAAGTGGATAGCACATTCGATGATGTAATTCTAAAGGAGCCGAGTAAGGATTACTCGGGCTCCTTAGAGAATGTTGGTGCAAGTGTTGAGGAGTTTAATGTAATTGGTTTGTCAAAATGTGCCTCTAGTGATGCAGCAGAAGAAAGTATTCAAATTAAAGAAAATAAGAAAGATATTCCAATAGACAGCGACACCATGATTGTTGAAAGTTGTATTTATGGCGCGGAGAAGTCACTTTCTTTTGTTGCAAATGCTGAATATGTGGATAAGCCATCTGCTGAAACTGACAATTTATTCACGGAGAACCTGTCAGCTAAAACTAGCACCCCACTCAATGAGAACTTGTCAGCTGAAACTAGCACCCCAGTCAATGAGAACTTGTCAGCTGAAACAAGCATTCCGTTCAGTGAGAATCCAGCTGAGATGAGCAACCTGTTCAGTGCAAAGCCATCTGATGAAAATAACACCCCATTCCTTGAGAACCCGTCAAATGAAACTAGTATTCCGCTCAGTGAGAACCCGTCAGCTGAAAATAGCACTCCATTCAGTGAGAACCTGCCAAATGAAACTAGCATCCTGTTCAGTGAGAAGCTGCCTGCTGAAAAAAACATCTCATTCACTGAGAACCCATCAGCTAAAACTAGCATCCCATTCAGTGAAAACCCCCCAACTATAACTAGCATCACATTCAGTAAAAACCCGCCAACTGAAACTAGCATCCCATTTAGTGAAAAGCCGTCAACTCAAACTAGCATCTCATTCAGTGAGAAACCGCCAGCTGAAAATAACATCTCATTAAGTGAAAGCCCGTCCCAAATATTAAAGTTAAAGGATCCTGACTCTCTGAAGTCCAACACAAGGTTCTTGTCTAGGATATCCCCCATAAAGATTTCTGTTCAAGAAAACGAAACCGTCATAGAAAAGGATGCACAACACATCATTTCTGATATATCTATGGTGTCCGCTGGAAACTTACCTGAAAAGGCTGTGAGACTTCTGGTTCAGTGCAGGTGGACTGCAAAATTACCTCATCTGAACCGGATGCCGTACATTTGGATCAAGATGATTCTTTCAATGAAAAAGGGGATGCAAAATCACCCCTGGAAAGTGATGATATAGATTCTGAAGTTGTTCGAGCTCTTGATAGCCAAAAGAATGTCGAACCATCGTTGCAAGGTAGTAAAGAAAATACTGTAACAACTAATAAATTTGAATCTGATGTGTCTGTTCGAGTTGAACGAGGTGTATTAGAATTATTGAT
Organism: Flaveria ramosissima; assembly: GCA_025215565.1. Lineage (NCBI taxonomy): Eukaryota > Viridiplantae > Streptophyta > Magnoliopsida > Asterales > Asteraceae > Flaveria > Flaveria ramosissima. Next base: position 8,373,593 of record CM046044.1, on the reverse strand, counting down.
CATCGACTTTCTAGTAAAGGTGGGGGATTGTGGCCCATTTTCTTATGAATGGGATGACATGGGTTATGTCTTTATCTTTAAGAGGTCAACTAAAAGTTCAGCTAATAAGGAAAAAAGTTGAATAGGTTGAGTGTCTCCTAAAGTATATTCTTAATGCATAAAATCTACTTAACCAATTCATTAAAAATTAGATTATTACTAAAAGACTATATAATTTTTTGATATCATAATTGAGAGAATTATTTATAAAAGGTTCACACTTGGACAGAAAATGTTTTGGTGAACCCTACTAGTACCAAAACATTACATATTATGACCAAAGTTGTTTTGACAATTGCCCCCCCCCCCCCCCCCCCCCCCCCCCCCCCAACCAAAAAAAAAACAAAAACAAAAACAAACCCCATCCAAGTTTCTACCTGTACCATCTAGGTTGAATTGTTATATCGCATCTAAACCTTTTCACCTTGTTTCTCTTTGTTTTGTATTAGTTGCAGTGTCTGATCAAAGGTCTTCCCCTGACACAGTTACAGCTGAAAATGATGAGCTTCCAAAATCACCTATATTTGGGGTGAGTTTAGTGCACCAGGGTAGCAAGGAAAACACAGAAGTTGGATGCCGTTCGGAAGGAAATTCTCATAATGAGTCTTCTCAAGTTGAAAGTGTGGTTGCTTCTGTTTCAAACAATTCATCAGCTTCAGTCGAAAAAGCATCTCTTGGTCTTGCTGAAAAACCTGTACATGAGATTAATGCTCATAGTGTGACACCCGTTAAAAGCTGCAATGCAAGCCAGATTGAACAAGAACTTGGGACCAAAAATGGCGGTCAAGATTGTTTGAAAAAGTTGGAAACAAATCCTTTTGAGTTGTCGGAGAAAACAGGCAATATTTCTCACTCAGGATGTCTACAGGAACTAAAGGAACCAGTGATAGAAGGTAAGCATAGTAGCCTGGTTGTACTTATACCTTGTTAGTTTGATGGTTGATAGTCTGAACTTAAAACTTCTATTGATGTTGTTTGTCTTACATGTTATGTTAATTGTTATGCATCTAAAAGTGGACATGTTAGGATCATGTTGTAAGCAAAAAATTATGCTGCTTTACATGATTGTATTTTTTAGGAGCAGGAGACCCATTTACGGCATCAGTGGTTTGGTCAATGTTAGAGAAGTTCTAGCATTTAATTTATAGGTGCACTTTCAACCAAATTATGTCATTATGTGTTATTTTTAACAGGATATAACAGATCAGATGGGTTGAATTTAACCAAAGTGTATTTTGAATGCAAAAAACCTTTTAGGTCATTTTATTTGATAAGCTAAAGTGTTGTTGATATAATATAAAATTTGACTAATATTAGTTTATAAAAAGTCAAAAATTTTGGACAAAAGTATATTGGGTTTGCCTGATCTAGCCATTCAAAAAATAATCTATTTGACCTGTTTCGCAAGTCCCAAACCACGCTTGTTGCCTTCATGGGGTAATTTTATTGCGGTGGGTGCATATGAATGAACATAGAGAAGGTCCGTGCTAGAAGGATTTGAAATGAAAGTTTTTTTCCTAACAAAGAGATGCGTGTGTTATAAGGCTATTCTGTTAGGTGAAAGAACTGAAATGCTAAATTCATTATCTAAATACTATCTCTGCCTCTGTTTTGGATTTTACAGTCAACAAATCAAATGAGCATCAAACATTTGTTGATGTAGCTCATCCATCTGAGGATGTGGCACATGATAGTTCCCTGCCTTCTAAGATCATTGATGATGTGGAGCCTTCTAAGATCACGGATGGTGTGGAAAATGAAGTACGCTCTGTTTCAATAGGTAATGCTACACCAGAAGTGAAAAACTTAAGTCTTGAGGTCATAAAAGGGCTGACCTGGGACAAGATGGAGGGTTCCCTATCATATCCTACATTTCAAGTTTCTAATTTGTCAAAGGACCTTCACATATGCTTTATTGTTGTACTCTTTTATTCATCTGACCCTATTCACAGCTATAATTATCAATTTCTACCCATATTCATATGAATGGGTCAACGTGTTTTAACAAACGGTTATTCATATGAATGGGTCAACGTGTTTTAACAAACGGTTCAATTAAAATAATAGCTAAATGGGGAGCAACCTTCTAATGTCAAAGGTACCTTACATTGATGCTTTTATTTGTTGTACTCTCTATTTATCTGACCCTATTTCCAGCTATAATTATCAATTCTTACCCATATCATATGAATGGGTCAACGTGTTTTAACAAACGGTTCAATTAAAAATAATAGCTAAAATGGGGAGCAACCTGAATGGATCCAATTGATTGGAACTTGGAAGTCATTAAACTTAAATTATTGTTATACAACCTACTATGTCAGTTTATTTAAATATTTAAATTGTTATTGTTATGATATATTTTTATTTGTATATATTAGAAATACCAAAAAATGTTATGGGTCAACCCAATATAACATGGGGTGCTTCCGCCTGTACTAAAGTATGACCCATTTAAACCTGAGGTTGAAACTAGTTTTTGACTTGTTACCTAATCCACCCATCTTGCTATATCTAATTCCTTCTCTGTACAATTTTAACATGGATTCATCATAAACTTGTGTAGACTACAGAGGGGCCTTCAAAAGGTTCTAGCAGCATCCAAATCGATCTTAGGAAGTATCATCAAATTTCTATTAGTCCTCAAAGTCCTAGTGGTTTGACCTCTCAAGTAGGAGTCAAAGGGAAAAACCCTGGGGGGTCCTTCCATCGCCAAAAATTCCAGATTTGAATAATTCAACTTCTATATTTCAGCAGCCTTTTAGTGATAATCAACAAGTGCAATGCGTGCACAAATATTAGTTTATGGATCATTGATGTAAGTACTCTCCATCTTCATATACGCGCATGCGTTGTCCTTAGATACCGAGAAACTTCTTGGGTTAGGTGGCTGCTGGCATATTTTAGTTCTTTTTTCTCTTTTCATAGATTTGGAAGTAAGTTTGGTGGTTATCACAAGTACAATGGCTAAAAAACTAATGTACTTTATAAATATAGACTGTTGTTATGTTTTCCAAGGATAATCTTCTAGAGAATAATAGTACAAAATCAAAAAAGTATTTCTTTTTTATCGCAACTCGGTTGCTGTAGACTAACTAAAATGAACCATGGAAAATTAAAACAAGTCCGTTTATATGAAAATGGATTTTGGATCATGCTAGCATTATTTTCTCAAAAAGGGCTTTATATAAGAGGTTAAGAGATATAATTCGCATGCCATGCTAGTCTTTGGATTTTTATGTGCATTAATGAAACAATGGTCATCTTTTTGTTGCAGATCGGGATCTCCACCTGAAGAGAAACTCATATGATTGCTGCATTTGGGCAATCTGGTCAGTTGCAATATAATGTTAGTCTTGTTACATGTTGAATTAGAAATATATTCAATTCTTCATGTGTTCTATATATAGATGGTGGAAGAACTTGGGAGGGTGTTTGGCGTGCTGTTTAGAAAGACTTCATGTCCAGAATCCCAGCCCAAATCTAGTAACCCTATGCAATCACGATCAGGTACCTTATGATCTTAGCTTCTCAAGTTCTTGTCTAGTTGTCTCACTCTATCTTTGTAGTTAGAGGTTAGCAAAATGGGTGGGTCATGCATGTCAGGTAACGTGTCTATAATAAATCAAAGTGAGTAATTGTTTTACAGATCAAATCAGCCAGGTTGGTTGATCTAAAGACTTTTGGGTAACTGTCCAATTTTGTAGAACTGGTTAGTGTGTCAAATGTAATTTTTAAGAAATGTATTATGTCAGTAATGATTTAGAAGAGTAATTGTTTTACAAATCAAATCGGCCGGGTTGGTTGATCTAAAACACTTGTTGGGTAACCCGAACCCACCACATACAAGTAAAATGTGTTGGTTGCGTTGACCTGTAAAATTTGTTTCCAAAGTTTTAACATTCTCTACAAATAATTAGTATGTTAAGCATGAAAAAAGTTATATTATATTATTTTTAAAATTGGTCTACTTAATTGCATAATATGCTTTAGGAGGTTTTATGCGTCAAAACTTCACTTTGTGTAACTTTTGACCTTTGTCACTCATGTAGTTACCTATTTTACCTAGTATGAGATGTCAGTGTCAGACATAACATAACCCCAATCTACCACTCATAAGTAAAGGGGTTGAAATTGTCACCTCTATTTGTATCATTTTTATAATATACTAACTCCATTGCAGACATGAGAGATGCAGGTAGCAGATCTGATCAAGTAATTAAACACGCTTCTAACCAAAATAAATTACCTCTTCACCTATTGGAGGACCAAACATGGGTACCCCACCGTTTATTAGTCCCATGATTCCCTTTTCATCACCTTTATGGAATACCACTATACCCCATCTTCAGATAATTTACAGTCAAGTGGCGTTGCAAAAGCTGCTTCTTATGATTATCACCAAATACTCTCTCCTCTACGCCCTACTCACCAAACTCCACCTCCACCCATTCCGAATTATAACTCTTCTTGGTTGTCTCAGAGTCCATTTTCTGGACAATGGCTATCAGCTTCTCCACTTCCAAGTTTTAATCCCACCCCTCGTATTCCACCATTTCCTATAACTGAGTCAGTGAAATTAACCCCTGTTTTAGAATCAGGTGGTTCGATGGTTAAACATACATCTAATCCAGTGGTTCTTAATTCTGTTCCTATCATTTTTCCAGAGGGTTCTTCCATGTCTGGCATCAAAAGGTCAACTGTGTCATCTGATCAACTTTCTAGTGATTCAAAGAGCAGAAAAAGATAAAGGGTATTCCAATTGTTAGTATTCCTCTTTCTACATCAGTTGCAGTTTCTGTGCCTGCTTTTATTACCTCTAAAAGCACTCCTGCTAAGTTTCTATCAGATGAGACTTCGACCAAGTCGAGGAGTCAAAACTTCAAGCAAAGGAAGCTACTCAGCATGCCGATAAGGCAATATTTTCATTGCAATGATGTATGGAGCCAGGTGCAAAGAAGATTTGATTATGATTGAATTCCAATGATGAAGCAAAGTTGGTATCCTCAGCTGTTTCAGTAGCAGCAGCTGCTTCTGTTGCTAAGGTGGCAGCAGCTGCTGCTAAAATTGCATCAGATGTTGCCGAACAAGCAAGATTGATGGTCACCAATTTAAATAAAAGTCAAAATCTTGATCAAAGTAATGCTGCATCATCATCCTCAAAACATGCTGAAAACCTTGATGCCATTGTTAAAGCTGCTGAGCTGGCGGCTGAAGCAGTATCTCTCAAGCAGGAAAAATCGTTGCAATGAGTGAACCATTTTCCTTAAGGGATTTGATTGAAGCTGGTCCTGAGGGATACTGGAAGACTTCCCGATTAGCATCCAAGCCCCCTGCTTTTATTGCAGAAAATGTGAATGTTATTGAGAAAAGAAATACTGAAACTGCCCCTGATAAAGGAATTCTAGCTACAAGTTCTGGTGTGGGTTTGGCTGAGAATCAGACAATGGAGGTTGATGGCACCTCAGTTACATTTACAAGCCATGAAAAGGATAAGAGAAAGCCACGGGCTCGCAAAGGTCCTGAGATTTCCAAAACTATTGGGGCCATACCTGAATCTGAGATTGGGTCAATTGATACTTCTATTGTTGGTCAGACCAAGCCTGAAATTCCTTTGGGGAATTTAAAGGAGAGTGACATCGGGGAAGGTTGTTTTGTTGAGGTATGAGTGTTGGAGAATTGGAAAGTTGCTTATTTTAACACTTTATTCTCAACTCTTTGATTTTCCACTAGTTGTAGCAAATAGACACAAGTTCGGCGGGTTAAATAAATTTTGGTATGGGTCAAATGGGCAATCTTTTGTAAGGTTGACACTGTTCAGATTAGGTTGACGTTGACGTGAAATACTTTCTTGTCCACAATTGTCGCAAACATTAAATAAATATTTAACTTGCCATATATGATTACAATAATTATACTATTTTAATAATTATAAAAATTATCAATTTTGACTGAAATGATTTATGGGGTTTCTGCATAAAAAATACGATTTGGGTGATATTTGACCTGCTTCCATTTTAGCTGTTTTAGATAAACCATTACTTGAACCCACCTGTTTATATGTTAAATGGGTCGAAGTCGCGACTACTTTCATGTATCATTTGTTAATTGTTACCTTTGTGCCCTTTGCTTGTATTTTCTTAATCTAAGCAATTGTGTTTAGGTGTACAAGGATGATGATAAACACAATGGTGCCTGGTTTGGAGCTAATGTGTTGAGCTTGAAAGACGGAAAAGCCCTCGTCTCTTATACGGAAATCCAATCAGATGAAGGTAATATGTCATGCTATTTGTTGGTGCCTCTGCTTTAGATTTTTATTGAAATTTTGAGCTTTAAAATGTGGTTTAATTTGCTTTGTTAAGGTACAGGGAAACTTAAGGAATGGTTGCCACTTGAAGCTGAGGGTAGTGAGGTACCCAAGATACGTATAGCCCATCCTGTGACTACCATGCAAGGAACTAGAAAGAGACGTAGGACGGCTGCAACAGATTTTATGTGGTCTAGTGGAGATAGGGTTGATGTGTGGATGCAAAATCAGTATGTTTATTCAAAGGAAAAGAAAATACATTGATCATGTTGCTTACGCTTGCTTCATGTTGAATCTTGAGCATAGAATATCTTTATATAGATTAGTGCTTTTTCTGCAGCTGGCGTGAGGGAGTTGTGATGGAGACAAGCAACATTGATACTACTTCTCTAACTGTTCAATTTCCAGGTATGTTAAAACTAGACAAGTTGATTTTTACAGTGCTGAAATTTCTGATTATAAATCTAGGCAATTGCTTTCCTCGTTTCGCATATTTGCAGCTCAAGGAGAGATATCGACCGTTCGATCATGGTTTGTCAGGCCATCACTCATCTGGAAGGATGGCAAGTGGATTATGTGTCATACATCTGAGAAATGTCTTTCTTCCCCGGTCAGTTTTATATCTCCGCGTATGTTGCAAATGTGCAATTTGGATACATTGCTTTAAAGGTCAATTTAAGGTTGTTTTATCTTAAAAGGGCAACCTAAAAAAATTAGCTTAAAAGGAAATGATTCAAACTGCCTAAATGCTGCCCAGAGTGTACTATAATGCATAAAACCTCATAAAGAATATTAAAGAACTTCAAAACTGTGGACAAAAAATATCTTGGGTCATTCTGACCCCAACCGTACCAAAAGAATCCTTATTGACCCATTTTTCTACCCATCCAATTTGCCACTATGATGGTAAACTTTTATTTTTATGTTTTCTCTAATCTGGGGTTCTATATGTTTACAGGGAAATATGCCACAGGAAAAACGACTAAAACCAGGAAGTCCTATGGTGGAAAGTAAAAGGAAAGCTGGGTCATCAGAAAACATTGATCTTGTAGGCCTGAGGAAACAAGCAGAATCAAGGCCACTATCCTTGTCAACTCATGAGAGCATATTTAATGTTGGTAGCACTAAAGACAATAAGGTCAAAACTCATAGAGCAATGAGAAGTGGCTTGCTTAAAGAAGGCCCAGGAGTAGTTTTTGGTGTTCCCAAACCTGGAAAAAAGCAGAAATTTATGGACGTTAGCAAGCATTATGTTGCTGATGGATCCAATATTACAACACATGATTCAATCAAGTTCACCAGATACTTGATCCCTCATCCACCAGGATCCCGTGGATGGAAAAGAAGTGATCCTAAAGAGAAACAAGCTGCTGAAACCAAACCACAAATGCTGAAATCCAGAAAACCACCAATTCCCTCTGTCAGAACATTATCTTCTAGATCCACAATAAACAAAAGCAGCCTGGATTCTGTTAGTGATAGTGAAAACCAGTCGAGTCAACAAATCCAAATGGAGCATGGGTCTTCATCCAGTACTGAAGATAAATCTGAGCGTTTGAACAAACGGAAACTTGCAACTACAACAGGTGGAAAGACAGCTAAAGTTGAAAAATCACTTCCAGGATTTGTTGAGACCCGCAGATCAAATCGTAAAATTCAGCCAACATCACGGGTGAGTTGCTGCTAAATGTAATATTTGAAATTTTTGTATTTAAAAACTTAATATTGCTTTAGAGGTGGAAATGGGATGGTTAGGTTAAGCAACAAGTTGAAACAGTCGGGTTGGTTTATCCTGTCAACATCTATTTAAAAAAAAACTGATCAAAAGGTTATATACATTTAACTATACTTTAATGATACATGTTACCATGTGAGGACAGAGATTGCCACCCTAGATTACATGCATTCTCTTATTAGTTACTACTGTTTTCTTTTTGTTGCTTACAGTTGTTAGAAGGGTTGCAAAGTTCTATGACTATCTCAAAGTTGCCTGCACTTTCACATTCTACTCAAAGAAGCCACAACAAGATTACTCCAAAAGGTAAATAGCAAATAAAAGTTAATACATTGTCAAATTCCGTTGGGATGATGAGGTTCATAGCTAGAGTGCCTTATATGGATGTAGTGAATCTAGTCATTTGATGTATGAACTTCATGTAGAAAGTTGAAACAAATGCTAGCTGTTAAAATGGTTTACATCATGGGGACTTGTATCTGCTTTACAAATACACTTGAGTCATACCTAGGGTCAGATTGGTATATTAAGTATATGCCACATTTTTTTCCCAGATATTTATGAGCACAATCATATATAGCATTTGTTTTAATGACAGTAATATAGAATGTGAATCTATTTGTTTAAACGATATAAAGCTTAAATTGAACTATATAACAAAATCAGGAGGTGTTTATGAGCACATGATGTTATTGAATAATAAGAATCAGACAAGTAATTCTGGTAAAACGAACCATCAGAAGTAATTTGTATGTCTTTTTTACTATCTGAAGTTCAAATAATCAGAGTTTTTGAGTGTTCGAAGAATACTTACTATCCAAGGATTTAATACATAACAACGAATGAAACTGACAATTGACTCGCAGATATGAAACAAAAATATACAAACTAAAGAAATTTTTAGCAGGGTCAATGGGAGGAAGGAAGGAAGCATCCAAGAGTAGTTAAGAGTGTGTGTGTGTTGTACAAGTTGGTAGATAGAAGATAAATGTATCTAAGAAAGGCTAATCTCATCCTTTCTGGTTAAGATTTTCTAGATTTGATTGGTTTTTGTTTTTGTTTGTTAGGCATTTTGTAAATGGATGGATGTTTCCCTAGGAAGCATAAAAACTCTAGTAGATGTTGATTATCAATTTATACATACTTTGTTTAATGCATTCAAAATTACAAACCACTTACCTGAAAAAAAGTAAATTTATAATCATAATAAAACAAAATTTCAGAATGTCCATAATTCTTCAATCTAAATAATGACAATTTGAATATATCATCTCATTTAATTGAAGTGTTTTTATTTAATGTGTTTTGATTCATAAATTTTATAAAGAATTGGACAACCATGTTTTATGTTTATCTATATTTTTGTAAATTTGTAATTTTAAGATACAAATATGCAAAGAAATAAAATGTTTCTTTTCCATGTTAAATAGATGGTTTCATGCCAATCCATATATTTGTATCACTTTCATGTTCATGTGTTTGACATCATTTTAAGTTTGTGATTGGTTCAACCTGCAAACACCACTAGTTAGCACCCATACTTTCACATTTGGATTTGAGATCGTCCATGAATGATGAAGATAAACGTGAAGGTAAAAGAGATACTTTAATAGGATGTCTAGTTTGTTACAATCTATTAATATATACAAATATATAACAGCCATAATGCTAGTGAGCTAATTTAATGAGCCTAACCATAATAGTTGATGGAAAAAATCGACGGCGCATCGACTTACCAAGTGGCAAGCTATGATTGATAGGAAAAAGTTATAGTAAGCTCAAAAGGAAAGTCAAAGAATCTTCTGAGAAACTTTGAAGTTCATGGCTATTTTGACAAAATGTAAGTTAGAATGGTCAAATTAGTGAGTACATATCCTTCAATCTAGTATAGTATGACAAAACAAGTTACAACCTAGCAGCTGTTGAACTCCACAAGTGCGTATGGTTCCGCTGGGAATTGACAATCAATTGGTGCTCTAATAGGTAAACATTAGAGATCCAAGAAGTGGAAGTAAACAACGATGGGCGCAGACATTGGCAACAAGGTTTAGGTTGGAACAACGAAAACAGCAATGGGTTTATGTAATTACACTCATGAGAAAAACAGTGGAAATTCAAGAAACAATTGTAGAAGCATGTGGCGGCGCATGATGGTGCAGGTGGTGACTACCAGAATTGATGCATGACAATGTAAGGTGGTTGTCATAATTGATACACTACAACGGAAGGTGGTTGTAACTAATACATGGCAGGTGGCAGTCGAAACAAGAGGTGAACCTTAAGTGAACAGCAATGTAGCGATTTGCCATGTTCCTCATCCTCATCACTAGTTTCTGACCAAGATTCTGTAGTGGTTTTGTCTGGGACCTTTTGACAACAGGAATATCCTTCGAAGGGAAAGAGATAACTGACAATAAAATGTTTGCAAAGTCGCTGCAAATAAGAAAAACCCATATAGCATATCTAACAATCTGAACAGCAGGCATGCAACTCTTGGCAGTTGACATCTTTTAACTAATGAGATCTTAACTATCCTATCATCTTTCCGGAACGAATGGTGATCCAACTCAAGAACGACCAAAGTAGCATTCGATATGCGTGCAACAACAACAGCATCAGTTATCTGTGTGCAAAAGATTGTAAAGAAAAGTAACGATTTATTAAAAGAAAAATGAGTTTTGCATCAGTTAGATATCTCAAAAGAGAAAAAACAAATGCTTACTCCAATTCTTTGTTGGTTCAACCCTCCACTAGCAGCAATAAGCAAATAGCCATTTGATAGTGACTCATTAACAGGTGCTGTGTAGGAAATCATTTAGTGTGTAGACCTATGAGATATTAAATTCAAACGTAATATTAATTAATCTTTAATATTAAATATGAGATCAAACACAAAATATAGGTTCTTAAAATAACATGATTCAATAATGAAGCTTCAGATCATAAACAGAAGACATATCTACAGTCTTCGCCTAGCACCAGCTACTTACCAAATTTTAAAAGTTAAAGAAGGTTGTTATTGTTAGGTATCTTACGCAACGGAAATAAGCACAATTGCACGCACGCACACGAAAGTAATAAGAACACGGGAATCATAGTGGTTCGGTCAAGATGACCTACGTCCACTCTCTGCAACTAGGTATATTTATTAAGCTTAAGTGACAAGATGACAATACTATAACATGCTCTATATATAAAGATAATTAAGGTTTCAAGAATCTTCAATGGGCCAGACCCATAACTCCATCCAAAAGCCCAAAAGCCTTCACACCTCAACAATCTCCCCTTTGAAGACCTTGCGAATACTCCAGCTAACCATCTAAGTACAAAGTAACCCTGTTATCCAGTATTATCAGTAATCTTCAAATAATAGAAATCCTCCAAGCCTCCAATTCAAAAGAACAAGCTAAAATTTCAATCCATATCCCCTAGTTGCAATGGCCCCTCTTCATCAATTACTTGAAAGGGTCCGTGAAGCTCCCTCGACCTCCAACTCAGTCATGGTAAATTATACCAACGACCCATCGTCTGTCTCAACTGGTTTACACAATCCATCATATTTAGAGATACACCGAGAAGCACTAACACTCTCCAAATTCAGCAAACAATCAACATGAGAGAATTTTCCAGTCATAGTCTTCAAAACCCAATGATTCTTCTTGACTGTACCCAGAACATACCCCATGCTCCCACTGTCACAAAATCCTCTGAATGGTTTAGACCATAGTCACATGGTTTGCTGGATACCCCATGATTTTCGTTCTGGATCGATCATACCAAAACGCGGTACGAACGCATACTCGGTGCGCTCAAGATCGTGATTTTGTTCTTCAAATTGGCGAACCAAAAGTTTAATTCGAACGACCCTGATACGGATAGGATCGCAAACTCCATCCATAAGAAACTCGTGTCGAACCGAAATTGGAACATCGAATTCGATTTGGAAGGGTGAGACCGAATTAATTACTAGAAGTTGTAAGGTTTAGTTCCCTCCAATTTCAGTTTCACATTACATGTACATAATTGCCTATAATAAGCTTTCGTTCATTCTGAAATTATTCATTCCAGAAGTCTTGAATCAACTCTCAATTTCAATTGAATTTATATTAGCCATTTAGTCGTTTAAGTATGGTATTTGGAAAGAAGAGAGTTGTTGACCTTGGTGATGAGTTGCACGACAACCAATCGGAGGCATAATCGGAGTCACGGTATGCAAAGGATGCAAAGGAGAATGATTTGTTGACCTTGATGATGAGCAAGACAACAACGATAAGCAATCACAAGGTAGTAATGATTCTGTTGACGTTTGTATTCATAGTAGCTTCCATTTTGTCGACCTTTGTATTCACAATAGCTACCTTTTTTTTGTCCTTTGTATTCACCGACTTACTGATTTCATGGTCATTATATAGAATACTATAAGTCTATAAGAGTAGCCACTTAATATGGTTTGTGATAACAGTAGCTTGTAATAGATAAATTGACTACTTTTTTTTATTTTCATTATTTATGTTAAATTGTTATTATTTAACTATAGAATACTATAAGTCTATAACAATAGCCACTAGCCACTTAATATGTCATTTTTATATAGAATACTATATCAGTAGCCACTAGCCACTTAATTTGTCATTTTTTATATGAATACTATTATGATTGTCGCTGTTAAAATTACATTAAACTAATTTCTTTTTAACATGTGACATTCTAAATTAGGTACATCTTGACAACACCTATAGGTGACAAACACAAACCTTTATATGAAGAAGTTACTTTGATAAGTGCGGTAGTAGTAAAAACCCCGGAGGTGCTAAAATGTGCGTTTGTAAACATTGTAAGGAAAAGTTTACAAGCTCTTACACTACAATACATGTCCATTTCTTTGGAGCTCATTGGGCAAGAAAGCTGAAATCATAAGGTGTCTCGCTTTGATCAAAGACCGAGTCAAGTATGAACAATTGCAAAAGAGAGTAAAAGAGGCCAAGAAGAAAGGAATATCTAAATCATTAAAAACTCCATAGTGACTAAGAAATATAATTTAAGCTCAAAGAAATCTATAGAACAAAGTTTTTCTATTATCGAGAGAAGCGTGGTTGATTTGAAAATAATGAGGGCTTTATGTGCAAATGGTATTCCGTTTAATGTTTTACGCTTTGATACGGATAGGATCGCAAACTCCATCCATAAGAAACTCGTGTCGACCAAAATTGGAACATCGAATTCGATTTGGAAGGTGAGACCGAATTAATTACTGGAAGTTGTAAGGTTTAGTTCCCTCCAATTTCAGTTTCACATTACATGTACATAATTGCCTATAATAAGCTTTTGTTCATTCTGAAATTATTCATTCCAGAAGTCTTGAATCAACTCTCAATTTCAGTTGAATTTATATTAGCCATTTAGTCGTTTAAGTATGATATTTGGAAAGAAAAGAGTTGTTGACCTTGGTGATGAATTGCACGACAACCAATCGGAGGCATAATCGGAGTCACGGTATGCACATGAGAATGATTTTGTTGGAGCTGTAAAAAGATAGTCTATATTATCAACACAGTGAAAGTCAACAAAAGTCAACGTCACGGTCAAAGTCAATGAAAGTCAAACCGACACGTTCGAGACGAGGAAACGAGACGAGACGTTGAAGATTTAAATGACTAGGAGTTTTATTGTAATAAATATATTTTGTGGGAACAAAAATATTTTATCTTGTTTTTAGTCATTTTATGTTAATATGTATTTTATGTTAATTAGCCTAAGTCTAGGGAGTTAAGTGCAATTAGTGAATATTAGTCTAGACTATAAATAGGTTAATTGTCATTAGTGTTGGTGAATGGTTGAATGACCAATTGATTGGGGTTTTCATATTGTTCAAATCATATGCAATCATATTAGATCAATTTGGGATTTTATTGTGTTTATCATTGTTTGATCTTACAAATCTTCATAATATTTGATTCAAGTGTTTATCCTGGAGTTACAATTTGGTATCAGAGCCTTTTTGGATCAAATGCATTGAAGATTAGAAGAATTTGTTGCTGTTTTTTGAAGATTTATGAAGATTTTTAGAGAGAGAAAGTGGGGGTTTAGAGAGAGAAAGTAGATCTGATTTTCAAATATCATCTCAAACACAATCAATTTATCAGATCTACAACAATCTATTACAAACTTGAAGATATACAACATAAATTCCTGATCTACAACATATTTTATACAAGAATTTGAAAGAAAAATTCAGATCTGAAGATTTTCTCTCACACACACTAGTGTGTGTTCTTGGTGTTCTTGAGCTTCAACATCTTCATCCAGCGAATTTAGATATGATCTTGAACGAAAGTTCACAGTTTCCGGCGAAATTACAGTTTTGTCCGGCGAAAACTCCGGCGAAATTGCGAAATTCCGGCGAAACTGTAATTCCGGCGAAGCTGCATATTTTCCGGCGAAACTATAACTGCGAAATTATAAAAATCAGCGAAATTAAAAAAAGGGTGCGAAATTATAAAATCAAGCTGCGAAATTACAAATTCTTGCTGCGAAATTATATATATATATATATATATATAATATATATATATTATATATATATAATATATATATATATATATATATATATATATATATATTGTTACCAAACATCTATCTTGGACCAAAACATCAATATCACATGTTGTCATCGACAACAACCACCAACACCCCGCCGTCTCCGGTTACCTCCATCGTTACCGGTACTGTTCATTCACCAAAGAAACTCCTCGGAACTCCGAAAACTTTTAGATCTCATTGATGGTCACACATGCAATTGTAAAAACAACTATTATCGAGTGTGGCATCTTTATATCATCGAGCACAACTTAAATCATTACCTGAAACTATTAGAGATGCTTGAATTACACACAAGCAGAAAGGGATTCGGTTGTTTTGGGACTCGTCGGAGTTTGGCCGGAATCCGGCCGGAACCCTAATCGTCGTCGCCGGAACCCTTGAAGTAGGATGTTGTCCATCAAGCTGCAGTCATAGTCGTCGTACAACATCCATCGCCCTTTCCCTACTTTCAAACCCCATGACCGTCTCCACCATGTCGCGGCTGTTAGTGCTTTGATTTCGGGAACCACCATCACCATTGGAAGCCGATGCTCAACTGATCCGCACCCCCACACAGTTGCGATTTTCCATCGCCTTCATCCCGTCACCTTCTTTGGAACATCATCATCGTCATCGACTTTAGCATCCGCTGACCACCACAATCAACAACCCCACAGATGTCGGAAACACATACACACCCGCCATAAACCTGCCACCAACTAGCCACGGCCATCACCACCATCGTCCTCAGGGGCTCGAGATCTACCCCGGGGATACCCTTCACTAGCCGCCGGAGACTCGCCGGAAAAGGGTCACCGGAACCCTAGAGGGTTCATTGATATCATCCGGCTCTCTCTCAATTTCTCTTAGTGTGTGTTTTAGTTTGATTTGATTCAATTTGTTTTTTAGGGTTTTGAATTTTTTAATGGGCTAACTTTGGATCAACCAATTTGGGTTGCATTCATTAAAGAAAATTAAAGTTGGGCTAAGAATAGGATCAGATTAGCAAATTGGGTTAATTTTTTTTATATTGTTGTGTGGGCTCATTAAACATAGAAAATAACAAAAATTGGGCTGAATTAAAAAAAATTATAAGGTGTGGGCTAATAAAAAAATTAAATAAATTGACTAGTTGGGATTAATTGATTTCATTCCGATAAAGAAATATTCAACGTTTTTAAACGATTTATAAAGTGACATTTTTTTAAAAAAAAATTATTTTTCCCGGGGGACAATTATTCTAAAAAAATTTTTTGGAAAAATATTTTTGGAGCGTTTAATTGTTCAAAATTTTAAAATAATGTTATCTTCAGAAGACTTTAAATCAGATAATCTCACAATGGCACAAAGCCGGTTTGACTCTTTTGCAGGTACAAAGAAAGAAAAATTATCAGATTTAATTGATCGATTTTTAAAAGTGGCAAATAATCTAAAGAAGCATGTTTCAGATCTCAGTAATCATGAACAAATTCAAAAGCTTCTTGACTCTCTTCGTCTGCATGGAATCATCAAGTTAAAATGCTAAAGCAAGAAAGAGGTTATGTCGACACAAAACTTATGGATATGATCAACAGACTAAAATCTCGAGCTGGATATCCAAAGAAACGAATTTCAACAAGCCGTGTTCCGACATCAAACCCACGCGCTAATACTGATCTTGTTTCTTCTGTAACAAGCATACTTGATTACATAACAGAGATAATTGAAAAGTTAAAGTTATTGAGAACTGATTCGGATTTAAACTCTAAATTCAGAGAAACTGTTGAAGAGAATCGTGAAGCTTTAAGAGTCGACAATGATAGTAAACTGGAGTCTGTGAGAACCGATGATGATAAGGATGGAAAAGCTGATAAAAGAGAGAAAGAATCCGAGGCTGGTGAGATGCTGAAGGTCAAAGAAGAGGAACAACAAGAAATCACAAGGGTTTGCAACTGTTGAAAGAGCTTAGCTGCAGAACGAACTATCATGGGTCTTCTTATGAGACTGTTCAAGATATGTGTTCTTCATCTTGTAAAATCAGATTATTTGGGATTTATAAGTGTTGATGCATGTATGTCCTAGATCATGAGTTGTAATGTAACAAATCTTCTCTGTCTGATTATGATGTAATAGTATCGATTAATGAAATGAATTGGTTGTTACTTGTGATGTTTAATATTTCATTAATGAGTCGTGATTGAATTGATTGGGTTTATGATTGTTTGAATGATTGCAGCATTATTTATAATTAATTAAAACATTCAAACTTAACTTAATGAAGTTCTCATACGAATGGCCCATGCGAATGGACCACACGCATGAATAACTTCATACGATTGAATCAATCGCACGACTGAACCAGGAGACTGGATCAGTCGTATGATTGACACATAAGATTGACTCAATCGCACGACTGAACACTCAGTCGTGCGGATGAATCAACCGCATGGTTCAATCGCACGACTGAACCATACTTATGGCCCAGTCGCACGATTGAACAATACTAACCTATAATAGACCAAATTCGTGGAAAAACGTAAGCATTCATCCCATTACGATTCCAGACGTACCCTAGCCGTCCAGAAGCCTCCCAAATCGTTTTCCAAGTTCACAAACACATCAGATCGATTGCTAATCGATTTCTGACGTTGATTTCAATTCTTGATTGATTCATCGTGTGTTCTCACTGATTGGATCGCCAATCAAATAGGATTCCGCACTATTTGAGTTGGTTTAACACACGCTAATCACTAGGTATTTCGTTCAAATACCAGGTCCTAACAATAAGGCCAACAGATTGTTACTGGGAAAATGAAAAAGAATTAAAAATAATCAATCAAGAATTAAAGAAAAATGAAATTGTTTTTTCAAGAAAACTTAATGAAGCATTGGCTGAAAATGATCTTTAAGAAGAACCATTTTGGAGCGTAACGTCGAAATCAATATTTTAAGAGAAAGGGCTGTTTTAGCTCAATTTGAAACGACAAAGCTTCAAACAAAGCTTGATAAATGGACCCTTTCACACATGAAAAAGGATGAGCTTATTGCTAAACAACAAGGGGCGAGGAAAAAACATGGGATTGGATATAAATCTGATGGTGAAACTGTATTTAATTCAGTTCCACCTCCTTCTACTTTATAGTTATTCACCTATCCCCATCCCCAGACCTCATCCTAAAAATGATTTGTTTGAACAACCTACTAATAGTTTTGCATGCAGGTTGAGCGGTGTAAATCTTAAAGAGGTGCGAGATGTTATGATTCCACAATTGTATAGGATACAAAACTGAATGCTGACAATCCAGATAATGATTGTTCAGTTCGGGTTGTTTGTAATTCTCTATCTATTGTTTCTTCTAACTTCTTTGATAAGTTTAAAGCAGGTGAAATTCCTACCTTTGAGCTTGTCAAGGTTGTGAAAGAAGAGATAAATCAGGAATCATCTAATCATCAAGTTCCAACAACAACAACACATCCTATTCCTGTCAATCAAGATCCATTGGAAGCAGATCTGTGTATACGAGACTGGTCAAGCTCAGATGATGAATCCAACACAGAGGATCGTGTTGGTTTCTCAAAGATCAAGATATCACTTGAAATTGTCAAGTCTCAAAAGCTTCCAAAAGCTGAATTAAGACCAATACGAATCTCTTCTCCAACTACAAAACAAGCCAGTCAACCAGTGAAGATCTCATTCCCTGTTCAGCATAGCAAATGCCAAAAAACAAGCAAGAATCTACTACAAGCTCAAAGCAATCCTTCTCAGCACTTGCATAACACGGGACTACAAAGAATCAAAAGCCATTCAAGCTTGTTTTGAGTGTGGAAAAGAAGGTCATGTGGTAAAGAAGTGCCCTCAAAGACTTGCTTCGAATGGTAAAGGCAAAACGAATTGTTTCTCTAAATGTAAGTCTACAAAGAATGTTCCAGACGGTAACGGCAACACGGGTTGCTTCTCTGGATCAAGAGGTAAAAACACACATCTTTGAATGGTTGGATGAAAAACCCTCTATCCAAACCTTTTCATGTGAAGCCGGTTTCACATGATTCAAAGATGAAAATGACCAAAGGTTCAAAACCAAATTATTTTCCTTTTGCTCTTAAACAGAAAATGTTTTCCAAATTTAATTCATTCAAATCCAAACTAATTGAATCAAAACGAATTTGGCAAATTAAAAAGAAGGATACAGACATCCCAGATTGTTTCAACGGTTGTGTGCAGAAGCAGGTTTCTTATATCAGTGAAAATGGAGCTTCCAGGACTACGATGGCATGGGTTCCCCTTTCAAACTAATCTGTTAATGAGTGCAGGAACAATTCAGGAGGACTGTTAGTAATCTAGTTTATTGACAAAGATTGTTCATAATTCAAATTTGAGGCGGAACAAACAAGTTAAGGTCATGGTATTTTATCCACAATCTGGATTCTTATCTGCACAATCACAGTTCTCACTTCACAATCACTGCATATTTCTTGATAATTCATTTCTTATCTTCATAATCAGTGTAGTTTGGAAGACATTCTTTGGTAAATTTTAGTTTTTGTATAGTTTTATGAAAAAAAATTAAAAAAATATATATAAAAAAAGAAATAGGTTTGGAAAATAAAATTTAGGGGAAGAGTATAGTAAATAAAAGAATGAAAAGAGAACTGGGAGAAAAATGAAAAGAGAACTGGGAACTTGATTCGAGATGACTGAGAAATGATTGTATATCATCTTGAAATGCTTGCTTCTGCATGACTTGCGTTTTTAAAATGAGAAATGATAGTAACTGATGCTGTTATCTGATTTACATCTTATTTCTAATTGCAAATAATAGAAAACAAACAGATTCTTTAATGATATGTTTGGTAAACTCAGCCTGAAGAATAAAGTAGACAGCAGCGTAATGATTTAAATTAAACATCATGCTTAAGGATGACTGGATTTACGCAATCATTTTGGCCTGCACAAAAACTGAGTCCCGACAAAAATTGGATTGAGAATTGATCTTTCACCCACCATGATATAAATCATATATGTCATATCTTTGAGCTATGTCTGGTCTATTTATGTGTCTTGTGTTTGTGCTAATCTCCTCTACTGTACGAAAGTACTGACCTGGAGTGATGATCTCCATAGTTGACGATAGTACTGACCTGGAGCTCTCATCGGCACATGATTAAATGGTTATCTCCTTTGTTATACGTGAGTATAGACCTGGAGCTCTCATCATTTTAATCTAAGTTGTGTTAAATCATCTAAATGATGAATTCATCACAGAATGTAATATTCTGTTGATAATCACTTACACACTCATGCACAAGCCTTGTTAAATAAAGATCATAATAATATTCAGAAATCCTGAGGTTGGGTGAGGGTTTTTGCCAAATGATTGTGGGGTCCTAGCATTAAAAAGTTTTTAATCGAACCTTAACGAATCATCTGCTGCTTGTTGAAAAAGATAGGGTATGAGTTTAAGTGGACAAACATATCAGCAATCGTTATTGATCTGTTTGAGAATTTCAAAATTCATTCAAAGACTGTGATTAGATTCAGTTATCAGTGTGATCTCATTGCTTGTCGATGTTTAAATTCATCTTTGTGCTTAAGTATATCTTGAGGATGTGATCTCATGATCGATTCAGTTCTCAGTTATAAAAAAATAGATAAAAAATGTTTATAATTAAATATATAATAAAAAAAAAAAAAGTATAATAAAACTTCATTTCAATTTATTTTAGGTCTTCCATATTATGCTGATTACATTTTATCATTTTCATGCATTCACACAGAAATTGCGCACAAACGAAAACGGGTTCGCTTGTTTTGTGTTTCACAAATAAACACGATGTTGGATCTAGAAAGGCTGGTGCAACCAAAACCAAGTCACTTAGAAGATTTTGGTACAACAAACAAAGGACTTCCGAAGCTAAGTATGGAACTTCCGAAGGAAGAAGGAGCTCTTCCGAAGACAAAGTGTAAAACTCACTTCCAAAGGAAAACTCCAACTTCCAAAGACAAAAAACCTACTTCCGAAGATCAAGACTTAGAAAGAAAGATCTGAAGTCAACTTCCTAAGTACAGAAGTCCTCAAAGCCTCGGAAGCATAGAAGCCTCTTCCGAAGTATAAGTGGCTTCAGAAGAACTTGTTCTTCCGAAGCCAATTACCTTCGGAAGACACTTCTATTATCCAGTAGACATAAGTATGGTCTCTCTGACACTCCGCTGCAAATCTCTGAGATACTGCATGGCGTTTTCTCAAAAGCCATGTAGTTGACCATACTTTAATCCACTGTTTACCTTTTTATGTTAGTACAGTTGCCATCTTTAGTTGGTGACAAAAGGTAAGTCATGGACATGTCATGACTACCATATCTTAGATAATACTTTATCTAAGATACCTTAACTTTAACATTGTAGTATATGCTTTAGTCTTAGGTTTCCAGCTGGTATCAAAGTATATCCGGCTGTAGGATCTAGTATATATATTTTCTCATTGTAACTCTTGTTTTATGCTTGTAAGAGTCTTGTAATATCTTGAGTTGAGAAGTAATATATACAAGTGCCTTGAAAATTTATTTCTCTGCTTGTTCCTTTGCTACTTATTATATTATTATCAACTCTTGTAAAAGACATTACTTCATCTGATTTGAGTGTTTCCATAATTGAGTTTGAGAGAAATACAAGTGTTTAAGTGACAAACCCGATCCTGTAATCGGTATCAGAGCTTTTTAGGCTCTTGATTGTGAGATCTTACCATCCTAATCAACCTGTTTTTCACTCCTCCTTATACCTCACTCAAAATGGCCCTCAACAAATCTGAAGTAGAGATGGGGACGATGACCAAAGCTCCTATCTTCACCCCTGAAAACTTCAGGTCTTGGAGCAGAAGAATGGAAGGCTTCATCAGGTATCAAGACAACAAGATGTGCAATCCATTGTCAATGGCCCGTATAAGCCAAAAGTAGCTGGTGGAAACGGTGCCATGATTGAGAAAGCCATTGAAGATTATTCTGATGAAGACAGGAAGTATAGACAGCAATGCTATGACTGTTCTTATGACTGTAATTCCAAACTCTATCATGGTGGGGTTTGAGCATTGTAAGTCTGCCAAAGAACTCTTGATGCGTTGCTCAAATGTTCTCAAGCTCAAATGACTCCAAGAAGGACTCACTGAAGCAGCAGTTCGAGAACTTCACCTATGTTGCTGGCAGAGATTCTTAGCCAGCAATATTTCAGGTACATGGACTCATTTCTTCCCTTCAATCTGTGGGAATTACTCATGAACTCAGAGACCTTACAAGAAAGTTCATGAGTGCTCTACCCAATGAGTGGACATTCTACTGTGTCTCTATCAAGAGAACAGAGAATCTGAATACACTCACCATGACGGAACTCTATGGGATCCTTGATGGATACCGTTTGGAAATGGAAAGTAAAAGGGGTCATCAGACATGCAGACCCTTGAGTCTTCCTGCTAGCAACGCTTTAATGGTTGCTAAAGGCTCAGGAATCTTCCAGTCTCAGCAATACCTGACTTACACCCCAGCAGCCATCTTGTTCTTCTGGGCCTTACATCACATTTTATGAGACTCCAAGGTCTCAACAAGCTCAGCAAAGCTCCTTTCAGGACAGCTGTGCTTTTGTCTCAGGAAGTGGACACTCAAATGACTATCAATACTGCTTTGATGATCTAGAGTGTTTTAGCCCGGATGACGTGGAATACGTGGACATAGTCCAACAAATGGCTCTTCTAACCTACAGAGCAAAGAAGTTCTTTAAGAGAACTGGAAGGCAATTTCCTCAGAACCCAATCAACAGCAAATTTGGGTTTGACAAAACCAAGGCCAAATGTTACAACTGTAACCAACTTGGTCATTTTACAAGGGAATGCAAGGCTCCCAAATCCAACCCGGGAACCCCACAGGCCTTCACACATCATCCTCTACACCAAAGCCCTCCGGAAAGTCAACAGAGACTGCTGTAATGGCTCAAGAAGTTGACTGGAGCTTTATGGTTTAGGATGTGACTCCTGCTCAAGCACTCATGGCCGGAACAGATGAAAACAAGGTATATGAACATCTCTGTACTCCTGCCTGTATTGCTAAGGTTAAACTGTATCAGGACTACAATATGGAGATTAAATCTGATATTGAGTCTTTAAATGTTTTAAAATCTGACTTTAAAAGGCTGAATCTGACTACCAAAGAAAAATTGAGGAGTTAGAGAAAACTGTGTCCCTCTTAAAACATGAACATACAAACTATAAGACTCAGATAAAGGATTTAATATCCAAATTGACTGAGGCTCAAGCCCAGCTTGTCACTGCTGAGGCTCAAGCCAGGAAGTATGCTATTTCCGAGCAAAACTTCCAAGCCATTCTATTCTTGCATCATCCTCTCACTCAAAACTTTGCTACCAAAACAAAGGTGGGTTGGGAACCAATGAAATTGCTCCACCACACTCTTATGAGTCTATAAGACAACCAAGGTGTGGTACTGAAGAGCAAGAGGTTCCATCTGCTGACCCACCTTCTCATGAGTCAAAGAATGATGCAACTATGGAGACCATCACAGGGAAGAAGCAGGTAATTATGCTCTCCACTGCCAATGATGATCAAACCCTGACCACCAAAGCCAGAAGAAGCAGAGCCAAGGCAACCAGAAAAACTGCCAAGAAAGTGGCTGAGTCCAAGCTAAAGATAGACCCAAAGCAAAAGGGTGTATTCATCTCAGCTGGATTCCAGGTGGTTGGAAATTCTGATTCAGGAAAGGAGTGCAGTACCAGTACTCCTATCCTACCAAAGGATCAGAAATTAAAGGGAATGGTTGCTGTGAAGAGAAAAAGAACAAGAAACAACAATCCTCACATTCCCAAAAAGTTAACATTGCATGCATAATGTGTGGTCTGCAAAATCACATGGCCAAAGATTGTTACTACAATCCTGCTAGCACACATTATGCAAATAATGTTAAAAAGGAAGGAGTCAGGGAAGGTTTCTCATTTGGACCATAAAATGGTTCAAGTGATGAAAAAGGGAAAACTTGTTTCCAAAGCAAGGCTTCTTTCGAAAGAAAATTCTTCTTCCGAAAGGAAAAGGCTTCGGAAGCTAAAGCTGTAAAATCAGAAAAGCAAAGAGTCCCCTTGAAACCCTCCCAGAAGAAGACTGCTTCGGAAGAAAAGGTGGTGAAGGTTTCTTTCGAAAAGAAAGAAGCTTCAGAAGAATGCCAAGTTACAAAAGCTTCAACAAGCTCATCCTCTATGATCAACCAAGGGATGGAATGGAAGATCAAGGAAGATGTTATAGCCCAAACCTCTTCTTTAAAGACATCCATTGAACCCCCATGCATAAATTTTGGTTCAATTATGTCATTATCATTGGAAAACCTAAGAACAATAAGGCTTGGGTTTCCAATCAAAATTAATTATCTCACCTTATGTGCAGGGACATCCATATGACAAGAATAACAACATTTGGATTGTAGATAGTGGATGCTCCAGGCACATGACAGGGAACAGATCTCTCCTTCAACAATTTCAACATTATGATGGAGGTCCTGTCCAGTTTGGAGGTGAGGCCGGAGGATATATTTCTGGCAGAGGAAGTATATCCAATGGAAAGTTAAAAGTTGACAAAGTTAATTTTGTCAAACATCTTGAAAACAACATGTTAAGTGTTTCTCAATTCTGTGATCAAAAGCATCAAATGCTCTTCACAGAACATGAGTGCATTATCCTCAACCCGGGATGACAATTCCTCAGGAATTGGTGCTTCTTAGATCTCCCAGGAAAGGGGATATGTACAAGCTAGATATGAACAATGCTTCCCCAATGAGAGAAGTATCATGCTTTCTTTCCAAAGCTGATGGTGATGAGTCAACACTATGGCATAAACGAATGTGTCATGTAAATTTTAAGACAATGAATAAATTGGCTAAAAATAACTTGGTACATGGTTTGCCTAAAAAGGAATTTTTCTGTAAAGATAACTGTGTTGCTTGTCTGAAAGGGAAACAACACAGGGCATCTCATAAATCCAAAGTTGTTAACTCCATCACCACTCCATTACACTTATTGCACATGGATCTATTTGGTCCCACAAGTATAATGAGCATTGGAAGGAAATCATATTGCCGTGTGATTGTTGATGATTTTACTAGATTCACATGGGTATCCTTTTTAAGAACCAAAGATGAAACTGCTGAAACTTTGAAATCTTTTATTCTTAAAATAAAAAATCAAGTTGATCACAAGATTAAAATAATTAGAAGTGATCAAGGGACTGAGTTTAAGAACCTAGTTCTTGACTCATTTTGTAACTCAAAAGGGATTCCAGACAATATAGTGCTCCCAGAACTCCTCAACAAAATGGTGTTGCTGAGAAGAGAAATAGGACACTTATTGAGGCTGCTCGTACTATGTTAGCTGATTCAAAGCTACCTCTAACATTCTGGGCAGAGGCAGTCAGCACTGCATGCTATGTGCAGAATAGAGTTCTTATAGTAAAGCCACATGGAAAAACCCCTTATGAGTTATGGAACAAGAGGCCACCGTTCATTGGCTTTCTAAGGTCCTTTGGCAGCAGGTGCACCATACTTAAACACAAAAGACAATTTGGCAAAATTTGCTGAAAAGTCGGATGATGCTATCTTGTTGGATATTCCTCTTACTCTAAAGCTTATAGGGTTTATAATATTAAAAATCAACAATTTGAGGTAGTGGTACTTCAACAAGGGATTCACCTGCTGACTTTCAATCTCTTCAGGTGACCCTGCACAACACCAGGCTGTTGAAAGCACCATCTTGAAGGAACAGACAACTGTTAATGATGCTTCACAGCAAAGAAATGATGATGTTTCTCTTTCATTCAATCAGTCCTCATTGAATGAGTTTGAAACAACAGCTGGACCAAGTATTCAAGCTCCTGAGCAAAATATGTCCAATTGGACTTATCTTTGCAACTGGAGGTGATTCCTAGACTCATTCATAACACCCATCCAGTTGAAACATCATAGGGGAAGTCTCTGAAGGCATGAGAACAAGAGGACAAACTCAAAATGGGAATGTTTGCTTGTACTCATGCTTTTTATCCTAAATGGAACCCAAAAAGGTGGAGATGCCTTGAAAGATAGTAGCTGGGTTGAATCAATGCAAGTGGAGCTGCTTCAATTCAAAAGACAAAAGGTTTGGAACCTATGTCCGCTACCATCTGGTCAAGTACCTATAGGCACTAAATGGGTATTCAGAAACAAGAGAGATGATAGAGGCTTGATTATCAAGAACAAGGCAGACTGGTGGTTCAAGGATATACTCAAGAGGAGGGAATTGATTATACTGATGTCTTTGCACCTGTTGCAAGACTTGAGGCAGTTAGGATCTTCCTTGCTTATGCTGCATCCAAGAATTACACTGTCTACCAGCTTGATGTCAAGTGTGCCTTTCTATATGGGGATATAGATAGGGAAGTCTATGTATGCCAACCTCCAGGATTTGAAGATCCACAACATCCAAACTATGTGTGCAAATTGGATAAAGCTCTATATGGGCTGCACCAAGCACCTAGGCTGTGGTATGAGACATTGTCTCAATTTCTCCTGAAGAATGGTTACACAAGAGGTACCATTGATAAGACTCTTTTCATAAGAAGTCTGGGAAAGACATCTTGCTTGTTCAAGTCTATGTTGATGATATCATATTTGGTTCCTCAAATGACCAAATGTGTAAAGACTTTGAGAGCATTATGAAGAAGAAGTTCGAGATGAGTTCCATGGAAAAATGGACTTTTTCCTTGGAATTCAGGTAAAGCAATTGAAGGAAGGGTTCTTTATCAATCAATCTAAGTATGTCAATGATATCTTAGAACGATTTGATATGAATGATTGTAAGCAGCAAAAACACCTATACCCAGAAACCACAATCTCTGCCCTGATTCTGAGGGGGAGGATACTGATCAACATCAGTACAGAGCGATTATTGGTTCTCTGATGTATCTCACAGCAAGTAGACCTGATAAAATGTTTGTTGCAACTTGCATTTGTGCAAGATATCAGGCTGCTCCAAAGGTGTCTCACCTAATAGCTGCCAAGAGAATTCTTAGATACCTCAAAGGAGCACCTAAACTAGGTCTCTGGTATCCAAGAAATAGTGATTTCAATCTCTATGGTTACTCTGACAGTGATTATGGTGGCTGCAACATCAACAAGAAATCAACATCTGGTGGATGTCAATTTCTTGGTGGAAGGATCATCTCATGGCAATGCAAGAAGCAATCCTGTGTCTCTACATCAACTGCTGAAGCTGAATACATTGCTGCTGCTAGTTGCTGTGCTCAGCTGATGTGAATTCAAAACCAGATGATAGACTAAGGATTCACTTCATGAGCACTCCTATCCACATTGACAACAACAGTGCTATATCCATTACTGAAAAATCCAGTGAAGCACTCCAAGACTAAGCACATTGATATCAGGTATCATTTCATTAGAGATATTCATGAGAAAAATCTTATTAAACTAATCAAAGTTGACTCAAATGAACAATATGCTGATTTGTTCACCAAAGCATTTGATGAACAAAGATTTAAATATCTCATTACAGATATTGGGATGATAAACAATGATTAGTTAATCTCATTTGAAAAACTTTGAATGTGTAAAGTCTCATGTCAAAACAATCAAGCCCTGTTACAAAAGATCTTTTTCTAAATTTTATCTAAATATGAATTCTTCCGAAGAGAAATTAACCCTCGGAAGATACCTTGCATATCTTCCGAAGCAAATTTCTCCCAGGATAATTTTCTTCTCGGAAGAGTGTTAAGTCTCGAAAGAAACGATTGATTTCATATCAGATTTACTTCCGAAGCTTTTAACACACTCCACTTGAAAAGCAACATATACTCTCGGAAGTAATTAATATACCTTCGGAAGTAAATTTGCCTTCGGAAGAATATTACCTTCGGAAATGCTTTATACTTGGAAGAAAGATTTTACTGTGTAACGGAAATCTTTTGGGCCCCACTCTGTAAAAAGTAAAGATTTTGTTAATGATGTCGGATTATTTAAATGGACTAACCTTACCGCCCATGTCACATCATCCACTGAAACCTCACATCGTCTTATCCAAAACCCCCTTTAAACCGCCATTCCACCCATTTAAATACTTCCGTTAATCACTTACATCCTTTTTACCCAAATTACTGCCCTAAAAGCTTTCTTCTTCTCCATTTACCTTATTCCGAACTATCTTTCTGTCATCTTCTTCAATGGCACTAAACCCTCAGCACAACCAAGTCGCACTCCTTGATTCTTCAAGGGATGTTGACTTCTCAGACATCATCTCCTTTCTAACCCAATCTTCTACTACACCGCTCTGACTGTAAACCCCACGATTACTCAAACCAAATGTCTAAATTTTGGGCAAATGGTCAGATTGAAACCCTAAATGGGGTTCGCGTTATTCGGTCGAGCATCTGTGGCCAGGAGTTGGTCATATCTGAACAGATCATCAGGGAGCATCTAGAGCTTCATGATGAGGGCGCTCCAACGGAATTCCCCAAACATATTTGGACAATTCTTATCTCCAAATGGGATATGGTGGAGATGTTAGCAGGTCAACTGTCTACAAATTCAACTTCTCCTACAAATGAAAGTTCCTGCTGCATATGGTTCTTCACTGTTTGTCTAAAAAAATCTGGGGGATGGGATCAAATCCCATATATGAACTTATGTGCCAAGTTCATGGTTGGTAAACAAGCCTCCGCTTCAACTATTCAAGGTTTGTGCTGACTAACCTAATGGGAAATCTTCAAAGGGACACATTCTTCATGTATCCCAGGTTTCTCCAGCACATAATCAACTGTGAGCTGGACCAGGGCAAGCTTGTCTGTGCAGCTGCTCTGACTGCTCCTCAAATGAGGCCGACCATCTTCAAGACCTCGAAGAGAGTGTCCACCAACTTCACCGGAAGAGATACTGCACTTCTTCTAGGTATGATTGAGCCGATGGCTCCTGGTGACATCCCTTTTAACCCCAGGTGATGAACCCACACCAGCTACTACCCTCACTCTGCCAAATCTACCTTCTCCACCCATTACATTTACCTATCAGAGACGTCACAAACGAACCCTTGTTCAATCTACTCTGATTGAACAAGCTCCTCATGTTCTACCCAAAAAGGCTAGAGTGAACAAAGGGCTCCCACTCAGCTTGAGGTCCAACCATCCTTCACAATTGACCTCAATATGGGTCTTGAGTCTCCTTAGTCTCAGACCCATGAGCCCGAAACCCAAGCTGATAGCCCTTAGGGAGAGTCTCTATACTCCCCTGAGAAGCCAAAAAGGACAGCCCTATCACAGGCTCAATGCCTCTAGACATTGATCAAAGTTCTGGGTCATTAGGTTGCAATTCCATATCCTTTACTACTGACCTTTTGACTGGAGCTGTGAAGAGATTATGTCTCTTAAAGGCAATGAATTTGATCCACAACACCCTTTCAAGGATCAATAGAGCCTAGAGAGACATCTTATCTCTAGCCCCCATCAACAAAGCTTTACTGAGGTGAGTCCCACTGATGTGGAGGGGACTCATGTAGATTCAGCTGCCACTACTAAAGGATCCTCAATGGATCCTCAGGACAGTGGTAACGGAACTGAGACTGAATCTACGGCAACCATGCCCTTTGATGACTCTGAAAGAGACATCATTGTGCAAGGGAAACCAGGGCGCCAAGAACCACATCTGGTGGTGAGGATGAACATACCAGGTATGTTACCTCATCTCCCATGATTCTTCAAAAGAAGATGAGTGAAGAATGCAACTCACCATTCAAGACCTACTTTCTAAAGTCTCAAACCTTGAATCTAAGGTTAACTTTAGAGGATAGGTCTGCCACTCAGCAACATGAGATTGAAACTCTCAAGGCCAAACTAGCTGAGAAACAGATTGAGAGGTCTGTTAGGCATGTACCAATTCAGGTCTCCTTGACCTCTTCCTCTAGCTCATCAAGCTCTCAGGATGATGCTACCAAAAAGGGGAGAGTGTTCAGAGACAAAGTCAAAGACAGGAGGAAACCCAAAGTCAAGCTCTCACTTCCTTGAGCTCAAAGTATCCTGTGCAACAAGCTGCTTTTCCCTGAGCCTTCTCCAGTTGTTTTTCAAGTGGATCAAAGGATGCTCCAAGATCTCAATAGGTTTCTTTAACAATTTCCTATTGGAATCTCTTATAGAACAGCCAAGCCCTGATATATCTGTGATCTACTTTGGAGCTCAAGAGCTTCAGAGGTAAAAATGCACCTGTTGGATCTAGAGAGGCTGTCGCAACCAAAACTAAATCACTTAGAAGATTTTGACTTCTAAAGCCAAGTGTGGAACTTCCGAAGGAAGAAGGAGCTCTTCCGAAGTCTAAGTTTAAAATACACTTCCGAAGGAAAACTCTCCAACTTCCAAGACAAAGAAACTACTTCCGAAGATCAAGACTTAAAGACAAAGTTCTGAAGTCAACTTCCGAAGTATAAAGAAGTCCTCAAAGCCTCGAAGCATAGAAGCATCTTCCGAAGTATAAGTAGCTTCGGAAGAACTTGTTCTTCTGAAGCTAGTTAACCTTCGGAAGACACTTCTATTATCCAGTAGACATAAGTATGGTCTGTCTGACACTCCGCTGCAAATCTCTGAGATACTGCATGGCGTTTTCTCAAAAGCCATATAGTTGACCATACTTTAATCTACTGTATACCTTTTTATGTTAAGTACAGTTGCCATCTTTAGTTGGTGACAAAAGGTAAGTCATGGACATGTCATGACTACCATATCTTAGATAATACTTTATCTAAGATACCTAACTATAGCATTGTAGTATATGCTTTAGTCGTAGGTTTCCAGCTGGTATCAAGTATAACCGGCTGTAGGATCTAGTATATATAGTTTCTTATTGTAACTCTTGTTTTATGCTTGTAAGTGTCTTGTAATCTTGAGTTGAGAAGTAATATATACGAGTACCTTGAAAATACTTCTGCTTGTTCTTTGATTACTTATTATATTATTATCAACTCTTGTTTAAGGCATTACTTCATCTTGTTGAGTGATATTATAAGTGAGTTTGAGAGAATCACAAGTGTTTAAGTGACAAATCCCGATCCTGCAATTGGTATCAGAGCTTTTTAGGCTCTTGATTGTGAGATCTTACCATCCTAATCAACCAGTTT
This sequence comes from Flaveria ramosissima, assembly GCA_025215565.1. NCBI lineage: Eukaryota > Viridiplantae > Streptophyta > Magnoliopsida > Asterales > Asteraceae > Flaveria > Flaveria ramosissima. The sequence continues at coordinate 8,342,774 of CM046044.1, read as the reverse complement.
TTCACTCCTCCTTATACCTCACTCAAAAATGGCCCTCAACAAATCTGAAGTTGAGATGGGAACGATGACCAAAGCTCCCATCATCGACCCTGAAAACTTCAGGTCTTGGATCAGAAGAATGGAAGGCTTCATCAGATACCAGGATAGCAAGATGTGGAATCCATCGTTAATGGCCCGTATAAGCCAAAAGTTGCTGGTGGAAACGGTGCCATGATCGAGAAGGCCGTTGAAGACTATTCCGATGAAGACAGGAAGAAGCTTGACATAGACAGCAATGCTATGACTGTTCTTATGACTGCAATTCCAAACTCCATCATGGTGGGGTTTGAGCATTGTAAGTCTGCCAAAGAACTCTTTGATGCTCTTGCTCAAATGTACTCAAGCTCGAATGATTCAAAGAAGACTCACTGAAGCAGCAGTTTGAGAACTTCACCTATGTTGCTGGAGAAACTTTTAGCCAGTAATATTTCAGGTATATGGATCTTATCTCTTCTTTAATCTGTGGGAATCACTCAAGAACTTAGAGACCTTACTAGAAAGTTTATGAGTGCTCTACCCATGAGTGGACATTCTATTATGTCTCCATCAAGAGAACAGAGAATTTAAACACACTCACCATGACCGAACTCTATGGGATCCTTGATGGATACCGTTTGGAAATGGAAAGCAAGAAGGGTCACCAAGCAAGCAAACCCTTGAGCCTTCCTGCTAGCAACGCTTTAATGGTTGCTGAAGGCTCAGGCATCTCCCAGTCTCAGCAGTACCTGTCATACACCCAACAGCCATCTTGTTCATCTGGGCCTTACATCACATTTCCTGAGACTCCAAGGTCTCATCAAGCTCAGCAAAGCTCCTTTCAGGAGGGCTGTGCATTTGTCTCAGGGAGTGGACTCTCCAATGATCATCAGTTCTACTTTGATGATCTTGAGTGCTTTAGCCCAGATGACATAGAGTATGTGGACATAGTCCAACAAATGGCTCTTCTAACCTACAGAGCGAAGAAGTTCTTTAAGAGAACTGGAAGGCAATTCCCTCAAAACCCAATCACCAACAAGTTTGGGTTTGACAAAAGCAAGGCTAAATGTTACAACTGTAACCAGCTTGGCCATTTTGCAAGGGAATGCAAGGCTCCCAAGTCCAACCCGGGAACCTCACAGGCCTCCACACATCCCTCCACCCAACCGAGCCCAACGAAAGTCAACTGAAACAGCAGCAATGGCTCAAGAAGTTGACTAGAGCTTCATGGTTCAAGATGTGACTCCTGCTCAAGCACTCATGGCAGGAACAGATGAAAGCAAGGTATATGAACATCTTTGTACCCCTGCATGTATTGCCAAGGTTAAATTGTACCAGGACTACAATATGGAAATTAAATCTGATATTGAGTCTTTAAATGTTTTAAAATCTGACTTTAAAAGGGCTGAATCTGACTACCAAAAGAAAATTGAGGAGTTAGAGAAAATTGTGTCCCTTTTAAAACATGAACACACCAACTACAAGACTCAAATTAAGGATTTAATATCCAAATTGACTGAGGCTCAGCCCAGCTTGTCACTGCTGAGGCTCAAGCCAGGAAGTATGCTATTCCGAGCAAAACTTCCAAGCCATACTTGCATCATCCTCTCTCACTCCAACTTGTTATCAAAACAAAAGTGGGTTGGGAACCAATGAAATTGCTCCACCACACTCTTATGAGTCTGTAAGACAACCAAGATGTGGTACTGAAGAGCAAGAGGTTCCATCTGTTGACCCACCTCTCAAGAGTCAAGAGTGATGCAAATATGGAGACCATGACCATCACAAGGAAGGAACAGGTAACTGTGCCTTCCCCAGCAAATGATGATCAAACCCTGACCACCAAAGCCAGAAGAAGCAGGGCTAAAGCAGCCAGAAAAACTGCCAGAAGGTGGCTGAATCCAAACTGAAGATAGACCCAAAGCAAAAGCGGAGTATTCTATCAGCTGGATTCCAGGTGGTTGGACCTTCTGATTCAGGAAAATAGTACAGTACCAGTACTCCTATCCTACCAAAGGATCAGAAGTTAAAGGGAAAGGTTGCTGATGAGGAGAAAAAGAACAAGAAACAGCAACCCTCTCACTCCTAAAAAGTTAACATTGCATGCATAATGTGTGGTCTGCAAAACCACATGGCTAAAGATTGTTACTACAATCCTGCTAGCACACATTATGCAAATAATGTTAAAAGAGAAGGAGTCAGGGAAGGTTTCACATTTGGACCATATCAATGGTTCAAGTGATGAAAAAGGGAAAGCTTGTTTCCGAAGCAAGACTTCTCTCGAAAGAAAATTCTCCTTCCGAAAGGAAAAGGCTTCGGAAGTTAAAGCTGAAAAGACTTACAAAATAGTCCCCTTGAAAACATCCTAGAAGAAGACTGCTTCGGAAGAAAAGGTGGTGAAGGTCTCTCTCCGAAAGAAAGAAGCTTCGAAGAATGCCAAGCTACAAAAGCCTCAACAAGCTCATCTTCTATGATCAACCAAGGGATGGAATGGAAGATCAAGGAAGATGTTGTAGCCCAACCACTTCTTCAAAGACATCAATTGAACCCCATGCATAAACTTTGATTCAATTATGTCACTCATCATTGGAAGAACCCAAGACCAACAAGGCTTGGGTTTCCAATCAAAACTAATTATCTCACCTTATGTGCAGGACATCCATATGACAAGAATAACAACATTTGGATTGTAGATAGTGGATGCTCCAAGCACATGACATGGAACAGATCTCTCCTTCAACAATTTCAACATTACGATGGAGGTCCTGTCCAGTTTGGAGGTGAGGCGGAGGATATATTTCTGGCAGAGGAGTATATCCAATGGAAAGTTAAAAGTTGACAAGTTAACTTTGTCAAACAGCTTGAACACAATCTGTTAAGTGTTTCTCAATCTGTGATCAAAAAGCATCAATGCTTTTCACAGAACATGATGCATCATCCTCAAACATGGGATGACAATTCCTCAGGAATTGGTGCTTCTTAGATCTCCCAGGAGAGGGGATATGTACAGCTTGATATGAACAATGCTTCCCAATAGGAGAAGTATCATGCTTTCTTTCCATAGCTGATAGTGATGAGTCAACACTATGGCATAAACGAATGTGTCATGTTAATTTTAAGACAATGAATAAATTGGCTAAAATTAACTTGGTACATGGTTTGCCTAAAAAGGATTTTTCCTGCAAAGATAACTGTGTTGCTTGCCTGAAAGGAAACAACACAGGTCTTCTCATAAATCCAAAGTTGTTAACTCTATCACCACTCTATTACACTTATTGCAGCACATGGATCTATTTGGTCCCACAAGTATAATGAGCATTGGAAGGAAATCATATTGCCTTGTGGTAGTTGATGATTTTACTAGATTTACATGGGTATTCTTTTTAAGAACTAAAGATGAAACTGCTGAAACTTTAAAATCTTTTATTCTTAAAATAGAAAATCAAGTTGATCACAAGGTTAAAATAATTAGAAGTGATCAAGGGACTGAGTTTAAGAACTTTGTTCTTGACTCATTTTGTAACTCAAAAGGGATTGCCAGACAATACAGTGCTCCTAGAACTCCTCAACAAAATGGTGTTGCTGAGAGGAGAAATAGGACACTTATTGAGGCTGCTCGGACTATGTTAGCTGATTCAAAGCTGCCTCTAACATTCTGGGCAGAGGCAGTCAGCACTGCATGCTATGTGCAGAACAGAGTTCTTGTAGTAAAGCCACATGGAAAGACCCCTTATGAGTTATGGAACAAGAGGCCACCGTTCATTGGCTTTCTAAGGTCCTTTGGCAGCAGGTGTACCATACTTAACACAAAAGACAATTTGGCAAAATTTGCTGAAAAGTCAGATGATGCTATCTTTGTTGGATATTCCTCCTATTCTAAAGCATACAGGGTTTATAATATTAAAAACCAACAATTTGAGGAATCCTCCAACATTGTAGTTAATGAGCACACTCCTTGTGTTAGGGGAATGGCCCTGATCATATCTTTGATTTAGAATTGTTTCCAAACTATTCTAAACCATCTTGTGAGAATGTTTCAGCTGGAACAGGTGCTCAAAGCAATTCTGATGAAGATCAACTGTTTGAGCTTCCCAGACCTACTCCAAGTTCTCCAAGAGCTACAACAAATCAAGTTCCCACTATTGAAAGATCTGACAGCATAACCATTTCAAGAAATAGTGGAACTTCAACAAGGGATTCACCTGATGATTTTCAAATCTCCTCAGGTGATCCTGCACAACACCAAGCTGATGGAAGCAACATTTTGAAGGAACAGGCAACTGTTAATGATGCTTCACAGCAAAGAAATGATGATGTTTCTCTTTCATTCAATCAGTCCTCATTGAATGAGATTGAAACAACAGCTGGACCAAGTATTCAAGCCCCTGAGCAAAATATGTCCAACTGGACTTATCTTTGCAACTGGAGGTGATTCCAAGACTTAGAATTCACAATACTCATCCAGCTGAAAACATCATAGGGGAAGTCTCTGAGGGTGTGAGAACAAGAGGACAAACTCATAATGGGAATGTCTGCTTGTACTCATGCTTCTTATCCCAAATGGAACCCAAGAAGGTGGAAGATGCCTTGAAAGATAGTAGCTGGGTTGAATCAATGCAAGAGGAGTTGCTTCAATTCAAAAGACAAAAGGTTTGGAACCTATGTCCGCTACCATCTGGTCAAGTACCTATAGGCACCAAATGGGTATTCAGGAACAAAAGAGATGATAGAGGCTTGATTATCAAGAACAAGGCAAGACTGGTGGTTCAAGGATACACTCAAGAGGAAGGAATCGATTATACTGATGTCTTTGCACCTGTTGCAAGACTTGAGGCAGTTAGGATCTTCCTTGCTTATGCTGCATCCAAGAATTTCACTGTCTACCAGCTTGATGTCAAGTGTGCCTTTCTATATGGGGATATAGATAGGGAAGTCTACGTATGCCAGCCTCCAGGATTTGAAGACCCACAGCATCCAAACTATGTGTGCAAGTTGGATAAAGCTCTATATGGGCTGCACCAAGCACCTAGGCTGTGGTATGAGACATTGTCTCAATTTCTCCTGAAGAATGGTTATACTAGAGGTACCATTGATAAGACTCTCTTCATTAGAAAGTCTGGGAAAGACATTTTGCTAGTTCAAGTCTATGTTGATGACATCATATTTGGTTCCTCAAATGACCAAATGTGCAAAGACTTTGAGAGCATTATGAAGAAGAAGTTCGAGATGAGTTCTATGGGAAAAATGGACTTTTTCCTTGGAATTCAGGTAAAGCAACTGAAGGAAGGGTTCTTCATCAATCAATCTAAGTATGTCAATGATATCTTAGAGAGATTTGATATGAAGGATTGTAAAGCAGCAAAGACACCCATACCCAGAAACCATGATTTATGCCCTGATTCTGGGGGAGGATACTGATCAACATCAGTATAGAGCAATCATTGGTTCTCTGATGTATCTCACAGCAAGTAGACCTGATATCATGTTTGCAACTTGCATCTGTGCAAGATATCAGGCTGCTCCAAAGGTGTCTCACCTAATTGCTGTCAAGAGAATCCTCAGATCAAAGGAGCACCTAAGTTAGGTCTCTGGTATCCAAGAAATAGTGATTTTAATCTCTATGGTTACTCTGATAGTGATTATGGTGGCTGCAACATCAACAAGAAATCAACATCAGGTGGATGTCAATTTCTTGGTGGAAGGATCATCTCATGGCAATGCAAAAAGCAATCCTGTGTCTCTACATCAACTGCTGAAGCTGAATACATTGCTGCTGCAAGTTGCTGTGCTCAGCTGCTGTGGATTCAAAACCAGATGATAGACTATGGATTCAACTTCATGAGCACTCCTATCCACATTGACAACAACAGTGCTATATCCATCACTGAAAATCCAGTAAAGCACTCCAAGACAAAGCACATTGATATCAGGTATCATTTCATTAGAGATATTCATGAGAAAAATCTTATCAAACTAATCAAAGTTGATTCAAATGAACAATATGCTGATTTGTTCACCAAAGCATTTGATGAACAGAGATTTAAATATCTCATTACAGCTATTGGGATGATAAACATTGATTAGTTAATCTCAATTGAAAACCTTTTTAATGTGTAAAGTCTTATGTCAAAACAATCTAAGCCCTGTTACAAAAGATCTTTCTTAAGTATAAGTTCTTCCGAAGAGAAATTAACCCTCGGAAGATATCTAGCATAACTTCCGAAGCAAATTTCTCACAGGATAATTTTCTTCTCGGAAGAGTGTTAAGTCTCGGAAGAAGCGATTGAGTTCACTCAGATCTACTTCCGAAGCACTTAACACACTCCATCTGAAAGCAACATATACTCTCGGAAGTAAGCAATTTACCTTCGGAAGTAATTTGCCTTCGGAAGAACATTACCTTCGGAAATACTTATACTCGGAAGAAAGATTTTACTGTGTAACGGAAATCTTTTGGGCCCCACACTGTAAAAAGTAAAGATTTTGTTAATGATGTCGGATTATTTAAATGGTCTAACCTTACCGCCCATGTCACATCATCCACTGAACCCTCACATCATCTTATCCAAACCACCCTTTAAACCGCCATTTCACCCATTTAAATACTTCCGGTTAATCACTTACACTCTTTTTACCCAATTCACTGCCCTAAAAGCTTTCTTCTTCTCCATTTACCTTACTCAGAACTATTCTACTGTTATCTTTCTCAAATGGCCTTAAACCCTCAGCACAACCAGGTCGCACTCCTTGACTCTTCAAGGGATGATGACTTCTCTGATATCATTTCTTCCTAGCCCAATCTTCATACTACACTGCCTTGACCGTAAACCCTACCATCTACTCCAACCAAATGTCCGAATTTTGGGCAAATGGTCGGATTGAAACCCTAAACGGGGTTCGTGCTATTAGGTCAAGCATTGTGGCCAAGAGTTGGTCATCACTGAACAGATCATCAGGGAGCATCTGAGCTCCATGATGAGGGCGCTCCGACGGAATTCCCCAAATCAGTTAGATAGTTCTTATCTCCAAATGGGATACGGTGGAGATGTAAGCAGGTCAACGGTCTACAAATTCAACTTCTCCTACAAGTGGAAGTTCCTGCTGCATGGGTTCTTCACTGTCTATCTAACAAATCCGGGGGATGGGATCAAATCCCTTATGAACTCGGGTGCTTAGTTCACGGGTTGGTACAAAGCCTCCGCTTCAACTATTCAAGGTTTGTGCTGACTAACCTTATGGGAAATCTGCAAAGGGACACATTCTTTATGTATCCCAGATTTCTCCAGCACATAATCAACTGCGAGCTAGATCAGGGTAAGCTTGTCTGTGCAGCTGCTCTGTCTGCTCCCCAAATGAGGCCGACCATCTTCAAGATCTTGAAGAGAGTGTCTACCAACTACACTGGAAGAGGATACCGCACTACTTCCAGGTATGATTGAGCCAATGGCTCCTGGTGACATCCCTGTTCACCCCACAGGTGATGAACCCACACCAGCAACTACCCTCACCATCCCAAATCTACCTTCTCCACCCATACTGTCACCTACCAGAGACGTACCAAACGAACCCTTGTTCAATCTACTCTGGTTGAACAAGCCCCTCCTCTTCAAACCAAAAAGGCTAGAGTGGAACAAAGGGCTCCCACTCAGCCAGAGGTCCACCCATCCTTCACTATTGACCTCAATATGGGTCTTGAGTCTCCTCAGTCTCAGACCCATGAGCCCAAAACCCCAGCTGATAGCCCTCAGGGTGAGTCTCTATACTCCCCTGAGCAGCCACAAAGGGACAGCTCAATGCCTTTTGACATTGATCAAAGTCCCGGGTCCTTAGGTCTTCACTCCTTTTCTTTCACTGACCTATTTGACCGGAGCTGGTGAAGAGATTATGTCTCTTAAAGGCGATGAAGTTGATCCACTACACCCTCTCAAGGATCAACAGAGCCTAGAGAGACCTCTTATCTCTAGCCCACACCAGCAAAGCCCTACTGAGGTGAGTCCCACTGATGTGGAGGGGACTCATGTAGATTCAGCTGCCACTACTGAAGGAGCCTCAATGGATCCTCAGGACAGTGGTAACGACAGTCAGACTGAATCTACGGCAACCATGCCCTTTGATGCCTCTGAAAGAGACATCATTGTGCAAGGGAAACCAGGGTGCCAAGAAACCACATCTGGTGGTGAGGATGAACATACCAGGTATGTTACCTCATCTCCCCGTGATTCTTCAAAAGAAGATGAGGGAAGTATGCAACTCACCATTCAAGACCTACTTTCTAAAGTCTCAAACCTTGAATCAAAGGTTAAGACTTTAGAGGATAGGTCTGCCACTCAGCAACTTGAGATTGAAAGTCTCAAGGCCAAACTAGCTGAGACACAGATTGAGAGATCTGTTAGGCATGTACCAGTTCAGGTCTCCTTGACCTCTTCCTCTAGCTCATCTAGCTCTCAAGATGATGCTACCAAAAAGGGGAGAGTGTTGAGAGACAAAGCCAAAGACAGGAAACCCAGGTCAAGCTCTTACTTCTTTGAGCTCAAGATATCCAATGCAACAAGCTGCCATCTTCCCTGAGCCTCCTCCAGTTGTCTTTCAAGTGGATCAAAGGATGCTTCAGGATCTAAATAGGTTCTTCAACAAGTTCCTTTTAGAATCCCTCATAGAACAGCCTAGTCCAGATATGTCTGTGATTTACTTTGGAGCTCAAGAGCTTCAGAGGTTGAATGCACCTCCTACCACTGTTGAGGAAGTTGGTCAACCTAAGGCCCAAGTGGAACCTGAGATTGATTTCGAAGGGGAAACTAGGACTGATGGCCCAGCAACTGAAACAGTTGGGACAGAAGGTGTATTTTCACAGACTTCCGAAGCACAATTCAAAGCCTCGGAAGAACAAGCTCAAACTTCCGAAGCTGAGATTGCTGCTGCGGAAGGACTATTTTCTCTTTCCGATGATCTAATAGTCACAGATGCAATTTGGAACTTGCATCTGAGGTTAATAGGGAGGACTTTCTCAGCCAACCATTGGCTCTAACATCTGCATTGACTCCAGCTCCTACCTCTACCACCCAACCTGGATCTTCTATCCAAGAACCCCCAAAGTCTAGCACTTCCGAAGACATAAAAGGCAAGAGGAAGATGACTTCGGAAGAGCTTCAGGAAGAAGAAAGGTTGGAAAAGCTCAAAAGGAAAGGTAGACTACCAACTGGGAAACTGTTAGCTGCAAGTACCAAAGCAGCTGCAGCCAACCAGGAGGCAGTCAACAATCGAAGAAGGGTAGAGGTAATAGATAGACTTGTCAGTCTAGGGGCTGCTTCGGAAGATGTACTCCTGCTACCATTAGAGGAGCTGATAGAGCTTGAAAAGGCAACCTTGCTGCAAAGACAACAAAAAGAAGAGGCTGCAAGGTTGGCCTTAGAAGAAGAAAGGCAGAGAGAAAGAAAGGGAAGCTGATCTGCAGCTCAGGGAGAGAAAGGATCACTTTCCTACTCTCCAGAGGATTTCTCAAGAGGAGTTGTCTCCACACAATAGTGATACGATCTTATGGCTCTTCAACAAAGAGCAAGATCAAATGGAGAAGGAGAGAAAGAGAGCTGCAAGAAGGAGAAGCTGGTGGAGAAGAGAAGAAAGAAAGAAAAGAAGCTGGACTGTCTGCCGCCAAGAAGATAGGTGAGAAAGCTTGGATGAAGAATATTAAAGCTCACGGCTTCTCTGGCAGGCAGGTGGGTCCCATGTCTGAGAAGACTCTCCAACGACATGTCAGTGACATCAAGGCTGACATTCGTGCGGGGAGAAGAAAAGAGATGTATAGAAGGGGACAGGGGATGACCTTCAAAGCAACCTCTCAACCCAAAATCCAAACCCAACCTCAACCTGAACCTATACCCTTTCCCTTCCCAATCAAAACTGAACCCACTTCTAACCTTCACCCCTGAACCTACACCATCACACTACCAACCTCTTCACCTCAACCACCTAAACTACCCATCATCCAACCCAAAACCTTAGCCAGAACCCAAACTCCTAAACCTACCCAACAACCAATCAAACCATCCCCTCAGCCTTCCAAACATCTCTCTATGGAGGAATTCAAGGCGATCAAAACTAAGCTCATCAACTGTACAACTCTGAGCGACATCTCCTGTGAGGAGGATTCAGTCAACTTGACTTATGTTGATGGATCCTCAAGTTCCCTCACAAGAGATGAGTTTCTTGATCTGCCCAGAGGAACTTTGGACCAAGCTGCAAAACTCCTTGGCCTCAATTCAGATACATTGAATGAGGAAGAAAAGAAGCTGAGGAGAAAGCTGGTGACTCTGCTGGATACAAAGAAAGGAGATAGGGTACCAAGACAATCTCTTGTACCCAGAAAGAAGATAATCCAGTGGAGGTTCGAAGACTCTTCTCACAACTTTGTTGTTGAGAGAGAGAATGGAGAGATTAACAGGCTGAATGCCTCATCTCTGCTACACTTAAGCAGATTTGATATTGCTGAGTTAGCAGAGAAACCATTCTCCAACCCTTCAAACTCCGATGTAGCTGCCCACATCAGAAATCATCTAGGCAGCCTTCATATGGCCGAGCTTACTGCTAGAAGCAAGGTCGAAGAGGAGTTGAAACTGAGAGAGGAGGAGGAAAGGAAAGGATCAGCAACCAAAGGCAAAGCCTTTCTTCAAATGGTTGAAGGTCCTGAACTTGAGCCCATAGTTAGATGGGAGTATGACTATAACTCCCGTCAACTAACTCTCTTCAGGGGGTCACAACAAAGGGTACATGTCATTCAAAGTGATAGACTGGATCTCCTATCCACGAATGACTTGTACAAGCTTCTCAGCACTACTTCCGGGAAGAACAGAGAGACAGACAAATATCTTTTGTCCCTGGTGCTGAAAGCTTTGAGAAGCAGAAATAAGTGAAGTTTTGGTAGCATCAGCCTAGGGGGAGTTTGTTGGATCTAGAGAGGCTGTTGCAACCAAAACTAGTCACTTAGAAGATTTTGAGTACAACATACAAAGGACTTCCGAAGCCAAGTGTGGAACTTCCGAAGGAAGAAGGAGCTCTTCCGAAGTCTAAGTGTAAATACACTTCCGAAGGAAAACTCCAACTTCCGAAGACAAAGAAGCTACTTCCGAAGATCAAGACTTAAAGACAAAGTTCTGAAGTCAACTTCCGAAGTATAAAGAAGTCCTCAAAGCCTCGGAAGCATAGAAGCATCTTCCGAAGTATAAGTGGCTTCGGAAGAACTTGTTCTTCCGAAGCCAGTTAACCTTCGGAAGACACTTCTATTATCCAGTAGACATAAGTATGGTCTGTCTGACACTCCGCTGCAAATCTCTGAGATACTGCATGGCGTTTTCTCAAAAGCCATGTAGTTGACCATACTTTAATCTACTTTTACCTTTTTATGTTAAGTACAGTTGCCATCTTTAGTTGGTGACAAAAGGTAAGTCATGGACATGTCATGACTACCATATCTTAGATAATACTTTATCTAAGATACCTTAACTATAGCATTGTAGTATATGCTTTAGTCGTAGGTTTCCAGCTGGTATCAAGTATAACCGGCTGTAGGATCTAGTATATATAGTTTCTCATTGTAACTCTTGTTTTTATGCTTGTAAGTGTCTTGTAATCTTGAGTTGAGAAGTAATATATACAAGTACCTTGAAAATACTTCTGCTTGTTCTTTGATTACTTATTTTATTATTATCAACTTGTTAAAGGCATTGCTTCATCTTGTTTGAGTGATATTATAAGTGAGAGAGCAAGTGTTTAAGTGACAAATCCCGATCCTGCAGCACCTTCTACTACTATCGAGGAGTTGTCAACCTTAAGTCCAAGTGGAACCTAGATTAAATTCGAAGGGGAAAACAAGGACGGATGGCCCAGCAACTGAAAAAAGTTGGGACAGAAAGGCATATTTTCACAGACTTCCGAAGCACAATTCAAAGCCTCGGAGAACAAACTCAAACTTCCAAAGCTGAGATTGCTGCTGCGGAAGGACTATTCTCATTATCCGATGATCTAATAGTCACAGATGCGATTCTGGAACTTGCATCTGGTTAATAGGGAGGATTTCTCACCCAACCTTTAGCTCTGACATCAGCATTAACTCCAGCTCCCATCTCTACTACTCAACCTGAATCTTCCATCCAAGAAACCCCCAAAGTCTAGTACTTCCGAAGACATCAAAGGAAAGAGGAAGATGACTTTGGAAGAGCTTCAGGAGGAAGAAGAAAGGTTGGAGAAGCTTAAAAGAAAAGGTAGGCTTCCAACTGGGAAACTGCTAGCTGCAAGTACAAAAGCAGCTGCAGCCAACCAGGAGGCAGTCAACAACCGAAAAAGAGTAGAGATCATCGCAGACTTGTTGGTCTAGGGGTGCAACTGAAGATGTACTTCTGCTACCATTAGATGAGTTAATAGAGCTAGAAAAGGCAATTTGCTGCTAAAACAGCAAAAAGAAGAAGCTGCAAGGTTGGCCTTAGAAGAAGAAAGGGAGAGGAGGAAAGAGAAGCTTATCTACAGCTCAGGAGGAAAGGATAACCTTCCTACTCTCCAGAGGTTCTCTCAAGAAGAATTGTCTCCACATAACAATTGATGATACAATCTTATCGCTCTTCAACAAAGAGCAAGATCAATGGAGAAGAGAGAAAGAGAGCTGCATTGCAGGGAAAAGTTGTTGCAGAAGAAGAAGAAGGCAAAGGAAGAGATGGACCAGGATGACTCTGCCGAAAAGGAAGATAGGTGAGAAGGCCTGGATGAAGAGCTATATAAGGCTCATGGCTTTTCTGGCAGGCAGGGGGGTCCTATGTCAGAAAAGACTCTCCAGAGGACATGTCAGAGGACATTAAGGCTGACATTCGTGCGGGAAGAGGAAAGGAGATGTATAGAAGGGGATCAGGGGATGACCTTCAAAGCAACCACTCAACCCAAACTCCAATCCCAACTTCAACCTGAACCTATACCCTTTTCCTTCCCAATCAAAACCGAACCAACCTCTGAACCATACACCCCTGAACCTACATCATCACCCTACCAACCTCTTCACCTCAACCACCTAAACTACCTATCCTCCAACCCAAAACTTTAGCCAGAACCCAAACACCTCAACCTACCCATCAACCCATCAAACCATCCCCTCAGCCTTCTAAGCATCTCTCAATGGAAGAATTCAAGGCAGTCAAGACAAAACTCATAAACTGCACAACACTGAGCGATATCTCCTGTGAGAAGGATTCGGTCAATTTGACCTATATTGACGGATCCTCAAGTTCCCTTACAAGAGATCAATTTCTTGATCTGTCCAGAGGAACTTTGGACCAAGCTGCAAACCTCCTTGGCCTCAATTCAGACACTTTGAATGAGGAAGAAAAGAAGCTAAGGAGAAGGCTGGTGACTCTACTGGATACAGAAAGGAGACAGGGTGCCAAGACAACCTCTTGCACCCAGAAAGAAGATCATCCAGTGGAGGTTTGAAGACTTTTCTCACAACTTTGTTGTTGAAAGAGGGAATGGAGAGCTCAACAGGCTAAGTGCCTCATCTCTGCTACACTTGAGCAGGTCTGACATTGTTGAGTTAGCAGAGAAGCCATTCTCCAACCCTTCAAACTCTGATGTAGCTGCCCATATCAGAAATCATCTAGGCAGCCTTCATATGGCCGAGCTTACTGCTAGAAGCAAGGTTGAAGAGGAGTTGAAACTGAGAGAGGAGGAGGAAAGGAAAGGATCAGTAACCAAAGGCAAAGCCTTCTACAAATGGTTGAAGGTCCTGAACTTGAATCCATAGTTAGATGGGAGTATGACTATAACTCCCGTCAACTAACTCTCTTCAGGGGGACACAACAGAGGGTACATGTCATTCAGAGCGATAGACTGGATCTCCTATCCACCAATGACTTGTACAAGCTTCTCAGCACTACTTTAGGGAAGAACAAAGAGACAGACAAATACCTTTTGTCTCTGGTGCTGAAGGCTTTGAGAAGTAGAAATAAGTGAGGTTTTGGTAGCATTAGCCTAGGTGGAGTTTGTTGGATCTAGAAAGGCTGGTGCAACCAAAACCAAGTCACTTAAAAGATTTTGGTACAAAAACAAAGGACTTCCGAAGCTAAGTATGGAACTTCCGAAGGAAGAAGGAGCTCTTCCGAAGACAAAGTGTAAAACTCACTTCCAAAGGAAAACTCCAACTTCCGAAGACAAAGAACCTACTTCCGAAGATCAAGACATAGAAAGAAAGATCTGAAGTCAACTTCCGAAGTACAGAAGTCCTCAAAGCCTCGGAAGCATAGAAGCCTCTTTCGAAGTATAAGTGGCTTTGGAAGAACTTGTTCTTCCGAAGCCAATTAACCTTCGGAAGACACTTCTATTATCCAGTGGACATAAGTATGGTCTCTCTGACACTCCGCTGCAAATCTCTGAGATACTGCATGGCGTTTTCTCAAAAGCCATGTAGTTGACCATACTTTAATCCACTGTTTACCTTTTTATGTTAGTACAGTTGCCATCTTTAGTTGGTGACAAAAGGTAAGTCATGGACATGTCATGACCATCATATCTTAGATAATACTTTATCTAAGATACCTTAACTTTAGCATTGTAGTATATGCTTTAGTCTTAGATTTCCAGCTGGTATCAAAGTATATCCGGCTGTAGAATCTAGTATATATAGTTTCTCATTGTAACTCTTGTTTTATGCTTGTAAGAGTCTTGTAATATCTTGAGTTGAGAAGTAATATATACAAGTGCCTTGAAAATTTATTTCTGCTTGTTCCTTTGCTACTTATTATATTATTATCAACTCTTGTAAAAGACATTACTTCATCTGATTTGAGTGTTTCCATAAGTGAGTTTGAGAGAAATACAAGTGTTTAAGTGACAAACCCGATCCTGCACACGGGTTTATTTTGTTAAAATGAAATGATCTAATTAGAAATGTCGAGATTGTGTTTGTGAATGTGTTTTAGATTTTTGCTTTAAGTGATGGCCGATTATCAGTTGAGCAGTGTACCTGATCAGAGAACCTGTTCCTCAAGTTTGCAGAAGATACCGAGCTAGGAATCCTCCTCCTACATCTTCTGAAGCACTCAAGATTAGAGATTTGGGGAACCTGTTCCAATATCCTTGTAAAGCTTGCACTCGAAAAGGGGGAGCATATAAATAGGGGGAGCTATGAGATGAAAAATCTTTCTTATCAGATTCAGAAAGATTCAAATTGAAGATCTTTCTACTGTTGACTTCTCGATGATGATTTCGTTTGAAGACGTTGATAATGATAGACTAAGGGGGAGTATTGTTGGAGCTGTAAAAGATAGTCTATATTATCAACATAGTGAAAGTCAACAAAAGTCAACGTCACGATCAAAGTCAACGAAAGTCAAACCCGACACGTTCGAGACGAGGAACCGAGATGAGACGTTGAAGATTTAAATGACTAGGAGTTTTATTGTCATAAATATATTTTGTGGGAACAATATATATTTTATCTTGTTTTTAGTCATTTTTATGCTTAATATGTAATTTTGTGTTAATTAGCCAAAGTCTAGGGAGTTAAGTGCAATTAGTGAATATTAGTCTAGACTATAAATAGGTTAATTGTCATTAGTGTTGGTGAATGGTTGAATGACCAATTGATTGGAGTTTTCATATTGTTCAAATCATATGCAATCATATTAGATCAATTTGGGATTTTGTGTTTATCATTGTTTGATCTTACAAATCTTCATAATATTTGATTCAAGTATTTATCCTGGAGTTACAGATTTTGTTGACCTTGATGATGAGCAAGACAACAACGATAAGCAATCACAAGGTTAGTAATGATTCTGTTGACGTTTGTATTCCCAGTAGCTTCCGTTTTTTCGACCTTTGTTTTTACAATAGCTACCCTTTTGTTGTCCTTTGTATTCACTGACTTACTGATTTCATGGTCATTATATAGAATACTATAAGTCTATAAGAGTAGCCACTTAACATGGTTTGTGATAATAGCTTGTAATAGATAAATAGACTACTTTTTTTAATTTCATTATTTATGTTAAATTGTTATTATTTAACTATAGAATACTATAAGTCTATAACAGTAGCCACTAGCCACTTAACATGTCATATTTTATATAAAATACTATATATCAGTAGCCACTTGCCACTTAATTTGTCATTTTGTATATGTATACTATTCTGATTGTCACTGTTAAAATTACATTAAATTAATTTTTTTTAACATGTGACATTCTAAATTAGGTATATCTTGACAACCACCTATAGGTGACAAGCACAAACCTTTATATGAAGAAGTTACTTTGATAAGTGCAAAACCCCGGAGGTGCTAAAGTGTGGGTTTGTAAACATTGTAAGGAAAAGTTTACAAGCTCTTACACTATAATACATGTCCATTTTTTTGCAGCTCTATTGGGCAAAAAAGCTGAAATCATAAGGTGTCTCGCTTTGATCAAAGACCGAGTCAAGTATGAACAATTGCAAAAGAGAGTAAAAGAGACCGAGAAGCAAGGAATATCTAAATTATTAAAAAACTCCATAGTGACTAAGAAACATAATTTAAGTTCAAAGAAATCGATAGAATAAAGTTTTTCTATTATAAGAGAAGCGTGGTTGATTTGAAAATAATGAAGGCTTTATGTGCAAATGGTATTCTGTTTAATGTTTTATGCTTTGATACGGAAAGGATCGCAAACTCCATCCATAAGAAACTCGTGTCGACCGAAATTGGAACATCGAATTCAATTTGGAAGGTGAGACCGAATTAATTACTGGAAGTTGTAAGGTTTAGTTCCCTCCAATTTCAGTTTTACATTAGATGTACATAATTGCCTATAATAAGCTTTCGTTCATTCTGAAATTATTCATTCCAGAAGTCTTGAATCAACTCTCAATTTTAATTGAATTTATATTAGCCATTTAGTCATTTAAGTATGGTATTTGAAAAGAAGAGAGTTGTTGACCTTGGTGATGAGTTGCACGACAACCGATCGGAAGCATAATCGGAGTCACGGTATGCATAAGAGAATGATTTTGTTGACCTTGATGATAAGCAAGACAACAACGATAAGCAATCATAAGGTTAGTAATGATTCTGTTGACATTTGTGTTCATAGTAGCTTCCGTTTTGTCGACCTTTGTATTCACAATAGCTTCCCTTTTTTTGTCCTTTGTATTCACCGACTTACTGATTTCATGGTCATTATTTAAGTATATAATACTATAAGTCTATAAGAGTAGCTACTTAAGTATATAATACTATAAGTCTATAAGAGTAGCTACTTAATATGGTTTGTGATAACAGTAGCTTGTAATAGATAAATAGACTACTTTTTTTATTCTCATTATTTATGTTTAATTGTTAATTTTAACTATAGAATACTATAAGTCTATAACAGTAGCCACTAGCTACTTAATATGTCATTTTCTATATAAAATACTATATCAGTAGCCACTAGCCACTTAATTTGTCATTTTGTATATGAATACTGTTCTGATTGTGGCTGTTAAAATTACATTAAATTAATTTCTTTTTAACATGTGACATTCTAAATTAGGTACATCTTGACAACCACCTATAGGTGACAAGCACAAACCTTTATATGAAGTAGTTACTTTAATAAGTACGGGTAGTAGTAAAAACCCCGGAGGTGCTAAAGTGTGGGTTTGTAAACATTGTAAGGGAAAGTTTACAAGCTTTTACACTACAATACATGTCCATTTCTTTGGAGCTCCATTGGGCAAAAAAGCTGAAATCATAAGGTGTCTCGCTTTGATCAAAGACCGAGTCAAGTATGAACAATTGCAAAAGAGAGTAAAAGAGGCCGAGAAGCAAGGAATATCTAAATCATTAAAAAGCTCCATAGTGACTAAGAAACATAATTTAAGCTCAAAGAAATCGATAGAACAAAGTTTTTCTATTATCGAGAGAAGCGTGGTTGATTTGAAAATAATGAGGGCTTTATGTGCAAATGGTATTACGTTTAATGTTTTGCGCAATTCTCAATTTCAGGAAATGGTGAGTGCTATAAGAAAAGCGCCTGATGGTTATAAAGTGCCATCTAGTGAGAAAGCAAGGACCGTGCTCCTAGATGAATGCGTTAGAGATGTAGAAAAGGACCTAACACCTTTCACAAATACATGGTACTCACAAGGTATTTCTATTGTATCTGATGGGTGGACAAATAAAAAACATAAACCGTTGATCAATGTTCTTGCCGTAAATAGCCGTGGTTCTATGTTCATGTATGCTGAAGACTTTTTTGGGGTGGAGAAAACGGGAAAAGCAATTGCGGAATTTCCGACTCAAGCGATTGAAACAGTCGGCTCAAGTAATGTTCTTAGTATCATGACGGATAACGCAACCAATTGTAAAGCTGCGGGAAAGGAAATACAAAAGGTTTACAAGCATATTTTTTGGTCACCATATTGTGTGCATACATTAAATCTGATTTTAAAGACTTTGCAAATGAGTTTTTTGGCTACATAACACATATACAAAAAGAAAAATGATTATCAAGTATTTTTTAAACCATGGACAAGCATTATCCATTTTTAAAGAAAACTCAAAGTTGGAGCTATTAAAAAGGTTGCAAAGACACGATTTGCCTCTTACTACGTTTTGTTGAAGAGGTTAATCCTTTGTAGAGAGGCCATTTCTACAACAGTTGCTCTAAATTCATGGATAGATTGGGCGAAACAAGGTTATGAACACACTAGAAGTATTGCACAAGAAGTTGTCGACACTATCAGAGATGATGACTTTTGGAATGTAGTTGAAAACATTTTAAAAATCACAAAGCCTATTTTTCTAATGATAAAATTTTGTGATGGTGAAGGCTCAAAAATGGGCGAGATATGAGAAAATAGATAATATGTTGGGAGAAATAAAAGACATGATGAAGGATAGTATATATGCATCGTATTTCTCTCAATTAGAGCAAATTTTATTTAAAAGGTGGGAGAAAATGACCATCCCTTTACATTGTTTGGGATTTGCTCTAAGCCCCTGATTTTACGACACACGTTTTCTTGAAACGCTAGCACCGGGTGGCACACAAAGAAAAGCACCAAACCTTGATAAAGAAGTAGTACAAGGTGTTATGGAAGCTTTTGGTCGTATTGTTGAAACTAAAGATGAGGAGCGGATGCTACGAAAACAATTTGTTACATTTCACATGAAAAAAGGTCTTTATGCATTGCCTGCCGCTCAACTGGATGCGGTTACAATGGAGGCAATAGATTGGTGGTCTATTTATGGTGCAGAAACACCGAATTAACTGAAGTAGCGAAGAAGGTCTTGTCACAACCTATAAGTAGTTCTTCGGCTGAAAGAAATTGGAGCACATATTCTTACATTTATAGTGTGAAGAGAAATAGGCTTAACTGTAAAAGGGCGGACAAACTTGTCTATGTTCATTCGAATGTCCACCTAAGTTCAAGGTTGTAAGGATTCCTAAGTCTGATGCAACCCAAAACATCCAATGTCTCTCAGCAACATGCACTAAGTACTGAAGTAAGAAATGCTTCGGAAGTTTTACACAATACACCAGAAAATACACTAAGTGTAAAATCTTCCGAAGCCAAGACCAATATCTTCCGAAGCCAAACATGAAGTCTTCCGAACCCTCAGAGACAAAGTCTTCCGAAGCTTCAACCTATGAAGACAGATTTCTTCCGAAGACTTTTAGTAAACATGCTTTATCTGATGTACTGTTCCATAAAGCTGGACACCTTTCCGCTGCATCTCTGTAAAGTCACCAACTTACATGAGTTGGTGAAAAGGTCCATGCTTTTGGTAACTGTACATTGAGGTCTTGAGTCTGTAACTTTCTACTTTATGTACTTTATCCTTTTGTAATAGATAAGGATGTGAGCTATGGCATGTCATAGTCACAAGGTCAAAAGACAGATATGCCTTTTGATCCTACAATTGATTTTGTTAGTGTCTAGTCAATTGTATCCAGCTGGCTTTCAAAGTATAGCCGGCTGTAGGTTGTAGTATAAGTATTCCAAGTTCTTGTATCTTTCTTTATGCTTTGTAACACTTGTAAAAGAACTTGAGAAAGCAATATACTGCCTCCTTGAAACCCAACTCTCTTGTTCTGTCTCTTTACTTTACTTGTGTTCTTTGTATCAATATTGGTTAATCTAGTTCACTGTTTGATCAAGTTTAGTTGTTCTCCTCATTGTGTTGTGTTTATAATTGTTCAAGCCCTTAACCGGTCCTGCAAAGGTTTATAGAAGAATATAAAGAAGGACCACACAGAAAGTAGGATATCGATCCTGAATCTACAAACTTGAAAGGTTCAAGGTTAGAAGATATAGTATGGGAAGATTTAGAAAAGGATGAAGAAAACGATAATGGCAAAGTAAAAAAGCAAAGTGAACAAGTTTTATGAGTTGAATCATGTCTTTTTAAGTACTTTTAAGTTTTATAATGTGTCTTTTAAAATTTTTAGTTGTGTAATTTGTTTTGACTTTTGAAGTACCTGTTATGAAGTATGAAGTCTTGAATTTACTTAAATTTTAATGAAGAAAACTAGTACAAAGTTTAACTTGTAAATCGTACCATATTACATGGTACATCATACCGCAGCAAACCGAAATGAGCCTACCCCCGGTCGTACCGAATTTTGAGGACCTAGCGAATTGCGATCCCATACCACGTACCCGTACCAAAGCGTACCACGAACCATGTGACTATGGTTTAGACTTATGACCCCATCCAGCTACAATCTCCGCTCCGGACTTCATGTTTGCAAAATGAAATCTCTTAGCAACAGATTTAGCGAAGCCGACTCTAAATTGCTTAACCGGGTTGATCTGTCCCTCAGAAGGTACCTTTACCATGTACAACGACTCATGCTTATCACCACGAGCAATCACCCGGTTCCTACTGATTACCCTCCATTTACCACCACCAAACCTAACTTTCGGTCCTTGTTCATCTAGTTTACTAACGGAAATTAATTTCTTCTTCAAACCTGGAATCACCTTGACATTCTTCAGGTTCCATGTAGTTTCCGATGGAGTCACCAAATCAATATCAACCATACCCATTACATCAAGCATTTTGCCATTAGCGAGAAGTACCTTCCCAAAATCGCCTGTTTTTAAATTCACTATCATTTCACCGCTGTGTACGGCGTGAAACGAAGAACCTTAATCCATGATCCAAGAGTCCACACTGTTTTCAACCTCAAGAATTAACACGTCACCATCATTGACATCCTTAGCATAGTGTTCAGACTTTTCTTTGGACATTGACTCTTAACATGTCCATCCTTGTTGCAGATCCAACACCTTACATTTTTCCGAGTCTGAGTTGAAATCTTTCCTCGACTCCCACTACCTCGACTATTTTTCCTTCCCCTGCCAACATGTAACATTTCATATGATGATCTAGCATTTGCACTTTTCAAACGAGTGTCTTCACCTATCATAATGTCTTGGATCTTTTCAAATGTCATTTTCTTAGCACTCATAGAATTTGTAACAGCAGTCATTGTCCCGGACCAACTATCAGGCAATGAAGATAGCAACACCAGGGCTCGAGTCTTATTATCGAATTTTATTCCCACATATTCTAATGAATAGAATTCAGATCATTAATGTGGGAGGTGACTAAGCTTCCCTCTTTTATTCTCGTCATGAACATTTCCCTTATCAAGAACACCTTCTTAGCTGTAGATGGATTTTGATATATATTTGACAGAACCAACATCATACCATTTGCAGTGGTTTCTTTTATGATGTTAAAAGCAATGCTCTTCGTCAAAGATAATATTATAGCCGCTCTAGCTTTCTTGCCCTTGGAATCAATGTAAGGAATAAGAACCAAAATCAAAGTCGAAATTTTATACAACATCTGAGCATATGAAAACAAGTTCAAAACATAGACCTCAAATTGGCCTTGAGAACTTTGATTGAGCCTTGCAATTTATGATTTGGCCTGGCATAAATCGTAGTATTGAATTATTCTTAAGTTTGGTTCCATGGAACCTCACATAGCAAGAAAGACGAGAAAACAAAGGTAAGTTCTAAAGTAGCAACGGGAGAACTCATCCTGGAAGTGGAGAATTACTAAAACTGCATGAAACCCTGACAAGGGTTTATGTACAAAGAACGGGCAAACCCTTATGGGTTGTATTCGAAGACATGAAAAGAGATGTTTTTATGTTAGAGTCCCAAGCTTATGGAATTGTTGATCTTGTAGCGGTTGAATGACAATAGTTGGATTTCACGTCAATTCTGAAATTAACTTTTAATATTGTATGACTTTTTTTATTCTATTGAATATGAAGAAAAGTAATTCATAATCATCCGGTTAGGATCAATTTAAACCAGCCCATTATGTATATGATTCAACATGCTAACGATTAAACAACTTATTAGAAATACAAGACAACCAATTAGAAATGTCACAAAATTCCCCCGCGCTTCGGGGATGCCCTCAGCGTCGAGGAACATGTACTAGGGTGTATGTGCGACTCGTTCAGTCAGAATATTAAAGGATGAAGCTACCAAATACTAAGTGGTAAAGTGCTCATGGTGAAACAGGCCAGGTGCTAAAGATAAAGTCTACCCACTAAAGACTTCATCCGCGAATGATCTGCTGATTGATTGTGATTCAACATACACATTGTTCTACTAATCAACAGTTGTATATATTGATTCACTACTTTTCTAGACAAGGATATTAGTGTTAAAGAGTAGTGATATCACCATTACACTGTAACTGTTGATTTCATGTTGTGTTGATTCTTATCTATATTGTCCATAGCATTGTAGCCAGTTATATTACACATTTATGTTATTCCATAATGTGTTGATCAATGTTTGTAACATGCCATTGACCCTAAACTTAAAATAGACGTTTAAGATTTGTTCTAGTGTTTATCTTTATTAGTATAAATGTCTCACAGTTGTATAGTTTTAAGGTTAGTGTTTTTGCCCACTTGTATACTTGTCATTGCTTTTTTTATTAGTGAATTATAATCAAATGAATATTTTAAAAGAATTTCTTGTGTTATAATCAATTCAAGTATTGTTATATGTATATATTAGTAAGTAGTTAATAGAGATTGCGCATCTGTTATCTACTGTGCCGAAAGTTCTTGTTTTATTCACGATCCAATAGTAAGGGATAAGGATTAGGGTTTGGATTTGGGAAGGATAGTTTGTCTTTTTGACTTCTAAAACATGTAATTCTATTTACGCTTTACTAACCAAGCACACTATAAAATTTTATTAGCATTATTTCCATTTCCAACAAATTTCAATTCCTTTTAAACATTTAAATTTTATTGAAAACATTTTGTAAACCAAACGACTCTAAGAATCCCAAACCACTTTTGCTCGACTTTAACTGGACCTACAATAGTTCATATTTCATGACTCATGCCGGTTTGTAATTTTTCAAGAAAAGGCATGTGATAAGGCCTTGACAAGGAGCTCCAGATAAAATCAATTATTCGAGCATTAATTGTTACGGTTTAAATGACAGGAATGAAGGTGTTGAGGGTATTCTTGATGACAAGATATTTTCAAGCGAGCATATTGTGAACCATTTTATTATAAATCATAGATGAGCTAACTAGCTAAGTTTGTTCAATTATGAGTTAAAGACCATTAAGTTAAAAGGCTCATGCTTGTTCTACAGATCATGCATCTACGTATAAGATTAACATATAATGTGGCTCTTTTTGGTTTTATGAAACAAATATAATTAAACTATAATAAATTTTCTCAAAACAAATATGCTTCAAATAAATTTAAAAGTTTTATTATGGTATGTATTCAATATGATTTTTCGGAATGTTTGTTTATATAAGAAGTTATAACTATGCAGCAAAAAATACAACGTTTTGTACAAACGTAAACCATGATTCTTCATCTATGTTAGTTTAAAAATAGTACGCTAAACTACGGTTTTGAAACAATATGTCAAAAGATAACATTCATAAGTGCGCGGCACAATGGGATACATAATAAACATTGTGTAGTATATCAGAATTGCCAAAACAGTCGAACAAAAACACACAATATTACTTTAAACGAAGGACATAATAAATTCCTGGTGCAACTAAAACCTTTTTAAAATAAAACAAGTAGGTAAATTAGTGGTAGGTTAACCTTGAAATTATTCTAAAACTCTAAAGTTATCATAAGTAGATAATGAGTGTCTCAAGTATTATCAAATTTTTGATATTTCTACAAGAGTAATGATCTATATATCTAAAACATAACTATACATTATATGTTTTACACATGCAGATCTTCTCTTTTCATCTTTCCTTCAATTTTTATATTAATGTGTATGTGTTCTTCGATATAGGACAGGGCAGTAACCAGGTTAGACCAGCTACTGGTACCGTAAATGTAGTGTTTGGTGGTGGTTAATGCTTGAAGCATTTCTGGTTTGCCAGTAGATCCTAAAGCGCGTATAACTGTCCGATAATCTATATTAAGCCCGGCCAATGTGTATTACTAGGCTTTTTTGCATGAATATTGAGTTGACGAAACAAAAAGAGCCAAACACTAATTGTTAATAGTAGTACTGTGCAGGCATTGCCTTAAACCCGCAGTAGCTGGTTCACCCGAGAGGACCATTTTTAAATTAGGCCCAAATTTACATTAACATAACATGTTGCAAGTATTTTAGTTTCACTATTCAGTAATTATATTTGTTGGTACTGATGTTAAACTTCCTTGATTAATCAGAACCAATATATTTTGTTACAAGACATCAAAATCTCATTACTAAACTCAGATCATATGATCAGATATCAAGATCCATAACACCATTTCTAATACTAATCCTTTAATTAATAGGGGTAAGTTTTGTGAACAAATGCAACTACAATTATAAAAAAATTGATGTATTAGTTACAAATGGAATTCAGTGAATAGAGAAATCCTGCAGATAGCAGCAATCATCTATCTTTCAGTGTCAGCGATTAAGTTCATTGCGGTTTCAACCAATGAATGAATGGACATCTTGTATCTGCTCAATCCAATTGCCCCTGAGAAAATACTAAAGCTCTCAACCTCTGATGTGGACTCTGTAATACCTTCCAGCTCTTGTTCCAGACCAAGATTCCTGAATGTCTCGATATTCGTACGCGAATCTTTCATCATCCAGATCGCCAGCTCCACCACATATCTCCGTATCCTCGGGATCTTGGTCTGTGGTTGTGGGTACTTCTTCAGAATCTGCACCAGTGACATGGCTAAATCAGCTTCTTTGATTCCAGCTCGCGTGAACATCGCACTGGCTTCTTCAGATGTCATGTATTTGAAGATATGCGCCGCGAGTCCGACCATCACTTCCTGCAGCTTGTTTTCTTCTGTCATGATTTCGATCAGTACCTGTCAAATTAAGATTTATCATTACATTCTCATCATGGTTTCAATTCTCTAGTTTTTTTTTTTTTTTGAGATCATGAGAACCAGTTGCTGGTAAACCAACAGGGTTAGGTATATTGCAGCTTGCGCTGCGCTAGTGACATCCAAGAGGTTATGGTAGAAAACCAATGGCTGGTGGTGTATTTTGATGGATATACAGATGTTTTAGAAGAGGGTAACTTACAGTTGGTGCCGCGGTGATCACGCCTCTGAGCTGTTGAAAGCACTCTGGCCCACTGTAAATGCATAAATTTCTTAAAATCCTTGCTGAGTTTATTCTAAGCAACGGGTCGTCTAAAGCATCAACAAGCTTCTCAAGAACTTTGAGTTTCAACATTCTATGACAGTTATTGGCGCTCTCGAATGCCAGCATCCCCAGTGCTTCCCCTGCTGCTATCCTCACATGATTCTGATCTTCGGGCGCCCCTCGTTTAAAGAAAATGTTTAACAATTCCTTCAGAACACCGCCCGTTCCCCCTATCCTCTCTGTAGCCTCAACTTCAAGTGCCAAACTTGTTAAAATCTCTATCCCAAGTTTCTGCAGCATTGGGTGTTTCTCACCATATCTTAATACATCTCTTATGTGACTAACCGTGAAAACCACCTCTGATATCTCTGCCCTAAGCTGTCTGCCCGTACTGCCCGTGGTGCTCGCCAACATCTTCACCACCTGTAACGATCTTTTCACTATCAGAATCTGAGATTCTGTGACCCGTTCGTCCCTCAACAACCTCTCACTCGCGTGTGTGAAATCTATGATCTTTGCTAACAATCCCTTTGTGTTTCCAATCTTTCCACAATTGTCATGGTCTCGCGCCAGTTTCTTCAATATCTGCAGCCCCAACTCGTTGAATATCCAGTACCCATAGTTTTCTTTGCACCTAATCACTTCCTTTCTCGATATTTCACCACAATTCGTCACACTTGGGTTCCTGTGAACATGCAGCAGACTAGATATAGACTCCATGGCACCGGGGATCCCAGCAACCCGAAGCGAGTTCTGCTTCTTACCCGCGAGTTTAGCCAGTATCTCAGCTGCTGACTTCCTGATCTCTTCCTCTTGTGGGTCTTTCCAATTCAACATTTCAACCAACCGTTCGATCACAGTGATCGTGATCCCTATCTTCTGAAGTGTATCTTCTGAAAACCTCGGGTTTTTCGTGAACTTCTCCAAGATTCGGACCCCGATCAGCTGCTCATCTGATGAGTCAGAACCCAATAACTCCATTGCAAATGAAACCAAATCCATTTTCAACCCATCAAAGATGCTTCCATTAACACATTTAGAGTATGCATCATAGAAAAACCTCCTCACAGACACCATCCCAACGGGCCCGAATTCACACTCGTCGTTGACCCGTTCCAACAGCTTCTTGTACATCACCTTCCACTCCCAATAAGCTTTCTCCAAAAGAAACAACAATGCCTCTGCCAATGCCAATGCATAGAATATAGTCAACGCTGACTTTCTATTCCTCTTATCTGTATCCCCTTTCTCTATCTCCCCATAGTTTCGCTTCACAAGCTTGATCAGCGACAAAACGACGCAAGCCGTCGCTGACGCCAACTGCAGCCAGTATAGAAGCCTGCTGATGTTTCTTGACAGAAACACCCATTGACCATATGGAAGCAGTGGAACATCAGAGCTCGTCCATGTGCGATTCAACGGTCGTTTTCTTCTAAAAGTTCGATCTTTCAGCTTCACCTTTCGCAGATTCGGGCTCTTTTTAACTGAGTTAACTCGGAATATCGCGTTACAGGCTCTGATCATTACATGTGACCGCGACTTCACTGCACGAAAACTATTGATCCCAGCATCAGCTAATGACCAAGTGGCTTGATGCTGCCACTCGAGCTCATGACTCCGGCTAAAGATCCGAGTCCCTTCGATCAACAATATGATGGTGATGAACCAGAAGTCAGTCTGATCAATGGTGATGGCGAACCCACCTAGTAAAACAACAGTAGCCCAGATGAACCCAAGTGTCCCCAACCCAGTGGCTGCTTTCTCAAGAACCGCGAGGCGTAAGGCGAAGAGGGTTAGCCTCTTCTCGGGTGCTCGGTTCGGCTGTCGTGGGCCGGAGACTGATGGTGTGTTGCTGCTGCTGGTGGCTGTTTCAATGCTGCTTTGTGGTTCGAAAATGGCGGTTGATTGGGGTGTGAGATCGTTGATGTGAATATGAACACTTTGTGTTGATGATTGTTTATCCATTTGTGTTGTGGGATTGAGGTTGAAGATGGTGTATATAAATGATATGTTTGTAAAGATTTTGAGATTGCAGTCTTGTGGAGCACGTTTTGCTTCTTCTGAAATGACTCAAGATATGACTTTATGGTTTGCTTTTGAAAGTTGGTTGCTTTTCATGTAACTGAAGTCATCAAGTAACTTCTTTTTTTGTGTTTTTTTAAGTATTAAAGTGGACGGTTTGAGGGTCTGTTAATTGTTATGGTAGTTGGTATAAAAATGAATCTATCTTTTTGGTAATATTATTTTCAAATTGTTATATCTAATATCATTTTAAAGTATAATATTAATATTAATATTAATATATTATAAGTATAATTAATAAGATATTACTATGGAATCATTTTTGTTCTGGTTTTTTAAGTAAAATATCTAGTTTATATATAGAATAGGCTAAAAACCATAATTCTACATGTTAAATAAAAAAATATTAAATTAAATATTAAATTGGTGGTAATAATAAATTAGAAATAAAAAAAACGAAAAACAAACTTAAGATGAGGGTAAGATTAAAAGGAAAAGTCAATAATAGTAGTATAAAATTAAGAATTAAAAAAAACTAGAAACAAAACTAATATATAAGATGAACAAATAAAATAAGGAAAAGTAAAGGAGGAGTGACCCTATTTCGAATGACATGTGCTATCTTAATCAGGTTCGTCTATTCGTTTCTAGCAAGAACCGCACCTCCAACCCCCTACATTTCAGGAAGAAACTCACAACTAAAAAAATCATCTGGCTCCACCTTGAAATTTTTTGCTTAAAGTGACCCTAAGACATCACCGTATTTATATGTTTTGGATATCTCATATTAAACACTTGGGCTAAAAATCATTGGTTGTAGTTATTTATTAGACATAGGTATTTGATTTTATTCACTATTAAATATTTTAATATGAAATTAACTATTCATGTTATTGTAGTTAACGTGGAAAAAAGAAATTTATAACGTAAAGTTACTAAACATTTATTTAAAAGTTTGATAAGGTTAAAGATAAACTATATAGATTGAATACCTTATTAATTAAAAATTAAAAAGACCATAAATATCACATTTTTAATGCGAACATATAGTTTATAAATTCGGTTTCTATCTTTGAACATGCTTTCTATTTTAAGAAAAGTATGATTGGAAAACCTGATGACGATATTATTTGTTTTGCTATTTTGGCTCTTTGCAATTATCTTGAGATAGTATTAGTATTGTGGAGTAAGTGTTGATTATGTAAAGACTTGCAAGGCTATGCAACAAGTGTTGTTGTGTAGAAGCAAGCAAGTGGTGTATGTCTTGGAGTATACGATTGGTCGTGTGCTCTTTTTTAGAAAGTTTCCTTCTCTAATTAAGGAATCAAGCCTCTTAGGTAATATTATTATCAACAAAATAAGGTTAGTAGTAATTGGTTCACTTCAACCATCGATATGGTTTTCGTATAGAACAAGTCCGGTTCGGTTTTTATATACACATAGCAGATTGGTTCGGGTAAATTGATCCTATGGATTTGTATAATCAAAATAGAATGAAATAAGTAGGTTAATAAAATAAGGGTTATTTTGTTGGTTTTCCTTTAGCGTCTCGTTTGATCTTATACACTCATATAAGGGCTATTGCTTTGTGATCTTTTGGTAGCTCGATTAGGGCACATGTATTGTTTTGTTCTATAGCAATCAACTTGTTTTTCATAGCATCCATCCATTGCCTTTTGTTTTTGCATCATTAAAATTTATCGGTTCGTTATCTTGTAAGAGAGTTCCTTCCTACAACAAAATATAATTATCAAGATGTTTAGGATTAAAGATTGATGGTAGACCTTAGAAGAACTGTTCTGGTATCGTTTGGCTCTCTAGATTCATCACCTTTCTCGTCGGCTGAATCTAGGCTAGCATATGTCGCTTATGCTACGTTCACGAGTTTACTAATTAAAAGAAAGAAGATAAAGGAAATTTAGAAGAGGAAAAAAAAAGAAAGGAAAATATACAATTTTATTTTGAGTTACAGAGTTTGAAGGAAATGAAAATAAATTAAAGATGTTTCGTGTTCCTGAGTTATCCTTTTAATATTTTAATTAAACTACATTGGAAGGGTAAAATGGTAAAACAGAAGATTGTTAGAAAGTTTGTTTTAATTTCCTTTTTGCTTCCTTTCGATTTCCAAATCCTTTCACTTCCTTCCATTTTCCTTGTTTTAATTTCCTTTTCGCCTCCTTTCATTTTCTTTCTACTTTCTTTCACTTCTCTCCTAAAAAACTTGAGAACATAACGTTACTCTGGACTTTTATGTTTTGATACTTGACGAGCGACTGGCCAGTCGCTACATCACCAAAGGCTTCCACCTTGTTTTGGGCTTGTTGGGTTTTGCTGTTTTGTTTGGACTCCAATTGTCCATCTATCGTGACAGTGTAATTTAACCATCTGGTCATGTTCCTAGGTTCATATTTTTTTGTGTCTTAGACCATTACAATTGATTATTTTCTTCAAAGACAACATCACAACTCACATAGAGTTGTTTTTACTTGCATCTAATAACCCGTAAACCTTTGTTCCTAGTTCGGTTTGATTTAATAACCTGTAAATCTTTGTTCCTAGTTTGGTTTCAAGATATACCATTTTTTGCTTTGATCCATTTTCTTTAGTTAGGGTAAACGGTTCTTCATATGTGCAGGGCAATTGAATACACATAAGTGTGTTAGGTTTGGCTTTCGTCCTTTGGTGCTTCATACGGGGTTACATGTTCAAGTGCTTTTGTTTTGGTTCAGTTTACAATGAAAGTAGCATGCCTAACTCCTTCCCCCATAGGTCTTGAGGGAGATATATAGCTTTCATCATGCTTTGTATTGTATTCATACTGATTCGGTTTTGTCTCTCGAGGACATCCTTTTGTTGAGGTGAATACAAAGCAGTAAATAACTGTTTGATCTTGATGCATCACAAGTGCTGAATATTTGTTAAAGGAGCTCACCACCTTCGCCACTTTGAATTATTTTAACATTTAGATTGATCACTAATTTAGCATCATGCTTGGTCATTTTTAAGATTGATCTTGTATAGCTGGTTTGCACTCTTTTTTAACCTTCACTGAAACTTGATATTCTTCTTCATAAAGTCAAAAATAATTTTCCTTCACCCATACCTTGCATCCATTATCTGTAAGTTGTCCGAGACTTAGTATATTGCTACTAATTCCACAATATAGTAGACATCATTGACTACTCGATGCTCCTATTCTTGCACTCGAACTCTATTGATCATTCCCCTTGATTCTCACTTTTGATCTATCTTCAAATCAAACCCAACAATTTACATGATTGTCTATTTTGGTAAAGTAGTGATCGTCTCCGCTCATCTGGTTTGAGGCGCCATTAGCAAGATACTACATTGTCTCGTCTTTTGCATCACCTTTGTAAAGACATGGATGAAGTTTATCCTCATGAAAGAGGATATTTTTTCTTTAACTTGCACCATCATCATGGTTAGTACCAGGGCTTTGATTTTTATTAAGGTTTGCTTTGGGTTTAGTTGTCTTGGTGCATTCCCACGCATGATGACCAAAGTTTTGACAATTATAAGAACAGCCGTTTCTTTTGTCCATACTTTATTTTGTCCTAGGTATTGATTTTGATCATTACTGCCCTTAGACTGTTCCCTACGCTACAGCCCATCCTTTCCACAAACAGTCCTAATCAGCATGCCACATTAGCTTTTTATTCACTTTCACCCATTCTTCCCACAAACACTTTTTACCCCCAATACTATCCTTCCCACAAACACCTTTATTTTTTCACCTCATATTTTCTTTATTAATTTAATTTAAATATAGATATTTAAATTATTGTAAATATTTAATTAAAATAAAATAAAAACAACAACGTAAAACAATAAAATAAAAACGATTATACAAAATTAATAGATAGAGACAATAATAAAACTACTCTCTAATCCCCCTATTCGCCCAGAGATGTTCTATTAGATCGTTCCGCAATGCATGGTGTGCATCTTGGTTATGTAAGCTTTTAAATCTCTGTAGGTGTGTTTGAAATGATGGTGGTGCCCTATATTGTAACTTTCTGGCTCTGGTTCTTGCTCTTCACGCAACCAATTAGTTATGGAACTTCTTCATCTTCTACAATCATATTATGTAATATAATACATGCATGCATTATATCATCTAATACCGGTAAGTTCCAGGATCTTGCTGGGGATCGTATCATTGTCCACCTAGCTTAAAGAACACCGAAGGCTCTTTCTACATCTTTTCTTGCAGACTCTTGACGCCTTTTGTACCACTTCATTTTCAGATTATTCTCCGGTGGATATGTAAAACTCTTTACAAGTATTGCTCATTCTGGATAAATACCATCTGCAAGATAATACCCTGTGGTGTAGTTATATCCATTCACTGTAAAATTACATTGTGGTGCATTTTCCTCTAAGATTTGATTAAAAACTGGGAATTGATTAAGCACATTGATATCGTTGTTTGATCCAGCTACTCCAAAGAATGCATGCCAAATCCAAAGGTCATGTGATGCAACCGCTTCTAGCATAATGGTGGGATGTCCATGATCACCACGAGTATATTGACCTTTCCATGCAGTTGGATAGTTTCTTCAACTCCAGTGCATACAATCAATGCTTCCAAGCATTCCAGGAAACCCATGATGGGCTTCATGTTCAGCTACTAACCAGTCAACGTCATATTAGGTTGGTTTTCTTAAATACACAGATGAATAAATTTCCACGATAGACCTGCAAAACTTTTGTAGACATTCCATATCAGTACTTTCACCAATGCGTAAGTATTCATCACATTGGTCAGCTGTTGTGCCATATACTAATTGACGAATGGCACTTGTGCATTTTTGTCTTGGTGACAGACCCTTTCTACCTATAGCATCATATCTTTGTGTTAAATATTTCCAGTGTTCTGATTTACCTGGTTCAGATAAATCTGTGACGATACGATTAAAAAGACCAGTGTGCATCCTAAACCGCCGTCTGAAAAAACTCTCATCGTACACCGGCTCTGGAGTAAAGTAATCATTCCATAATCGTGCATCTTCATCCTTACGACCTCTATCTATCTCTTTGCGCTTCTTACGTTGTCGGGAAGAACTTCCCTCTTCTTCTTGGTCAAGCTCAAACAATTGATTAGCAAGCTCTTCGATATCATCGGAAATAAGATTTTGAAATTCTTGTGTGAGCATTTGAGGAATATTCATGGGTATTCTATCATCATTGATGCTTATTTTTAGAATTTTAGATTCAAAGTATTCGTGTGAAAAATGAGTGAAGTGTTGTAGTGGTTGTGGTGTATATTGTGGTATTTATACAAACAAAAAAAACTAACCATTAGAAAAAAGACAATAAAACTAGCCGTTAGAAAAAAGACAAAAAAAACTAGCCGTTAGGAAAAAACAAAAAAAAACTAGCCGTTAGGAAAAAACAAAAAACTAGTCGTTAGAAAAAAAAACAAAAAAATAGCCGTTAGAAAATTTCATTAATTAACTAAATTACATTAAAATAGAGAATCAAACTAATACAACATTAAACTAAAACCACAACATAAATTAAACTAAAATTGTTACTTGCGACGAGGCATTCCATATTTCTATCTTATCTCGTTACACAATTCTTCATGTTCGGCACGCTGGAATGGATCCGTATGACTTGTGTCGACAAAAAGGATCTTCTTCTCTTCCAACTCGATGAATTTATCAATTTTTATCGAAATGTTGGATAGCTTCTTCTTTTCCTTTGTCGTCTCGGCCAAGTCTTCAACAAGACTTAGTCTATTTGCTTCGTAAGCAAGTGAAGAAAAAGAAGTCATGCATTTACCCTTTATTTTGGCCAGCTTCTTTGCCTTGTCTCTCCCCCATTGGACGTGTTGGAGGTTCCTCTCGAGACTCTTCTTCTAGATGTTCTTCCTCTTGATCTTCTTGTTGCATTGCAAGAACATCATCATCATTATTATCATCATCAAATGATACTCCCCACTCTTGAGTTGATTCGGGAGTATTGCCAAAGTTGGCATCTGAAGTAGAAGAGGCATATCCCTCTATGCTGCTTGTCTTTGTTTTTTTGGAATCTTGATTACCATACATTTTTGTAGGCCCATAGTACTTTGGAATGTCTTTAACTATCCTCCACACATGCTCATATGTGAAGGCAACATAATTAGTGTTCGTGTAATCATATTTTGCTTGAGTTATATATTGGTCTTCTGACCAACCACTTTTGTATTGTGATTTGATACAAACATAAGATGCATTAAAGTGAGCAACTTTTCCTTTGATCATATGCCAATGACTTCTAAGGTTGTGAGCATTTTTTGGAATTTGAGGGTTCCCAGCATTGAAATGTTGTTTAATCCTCCCCGAATATGCTTGTTGGTTTTGACTGTTGGCAATTATTGGGTTTTTAAAAATGGCTACCTAAGCCTTAGCCAACAAGACTTCGTCATCAGATACCCACTTGATACGAACAGACTTCTCAGCTTTTTCTTTTTCTTTTCCTTTCCCTGACCATGACGGCTTTGATTTTTATGATCTTAATCGGTTTATTTCTTTGCAGGTATATCGACTTAAACATCTATTAAGTCCAACCACCTCAGCAGATGAAATTTTACCCTTTATCCTTTCCACGAAAGCTTACACGCAAGCAAAGCGATCATTAGATGCCATAGTAGTTAGATCGACTCATTGCGCTATAGTCTATTGTAGCAATGATAGCAATAAATCAATCTAATATAGTACCAAAGGACTTTTGATTAAATCTTCATCTTTAATAGTATCATCTAGATGATTGAGTTTATCAAAAGAATAATAATAATAATCTTTTCTACATAATCTTTGATCACTTTTTTCACCCATCTTTAGTAGCTTAAGTTCTATTTGAGAGAACATACCCGAGCTTGCTAAACCCGATCCACCCCTAGGTATCTTGTCTTCAAATAATCCCAAATATCTTTGGCATTCTTGCTTGTAAGAACCTACATTAAAACATTCTCCAGGAGAGCTTGGTAAATAAGCGCTATTACCACTTGTTCTTGTTCTCATCTTCTACTTCCATGGTAACTACTTCCCACAAGCCTTGGGCATCAAATTTGCTTCAATTATGACTACCCATATATTGTAGTTTGACCTAGTTAGATTTGGACACATCAAGGAGAATGTGCTCGGTATTTTTGGTTGAACAATAATATGTTGCTTTAAAGATTTATTTGGTCCCTCGTCTCCTACCATAACACCCTTCTTTTTCTTGCTATTGTAGGTTAAAAAAGTGTTCACTCGTTGTTCATCTATCCTTCATTTGAGAGGCTTTGTGCAGCCCTTGATCGATTCTTGGCTTTGCGCCTTGAATATCTTGGAGAAGCGTTAAGGGGTTAGTCACCCCCTATAGCCTTGAGCTACTCCTCCACGAGCCTAGAACCATTCATGCTTTGATACCAGTTGCTAGAGAAACAATTATTAATCACACACGCGCGCGAACACAACGATTTTGTGGGGTGGTCAGTCCCATGGCGACTTTTCTCTTTTTGATAAACTCAAAGAAATAACAAACTCATAAATAAAACATAGACTTTACACATTTGTTTATATTAGAGGAAAATTCAACTACAAAGGCTCAAAATTATAAAAAAGTAAAAAAGCCTAAAAGTGATTTTTAAAACACTCATAACCGACTCAAACGAACTTTGATTAAAATCATTCCAATGGTACTGGAACCGGTTCGTCGAATCCATCCCGACCCCCAAAAACCTAACCCCACCACCCACCCCGCAAAACCTAATTTCCTCCCCCCCCCCCCCCCCCCAAACACACACATACCCAACCACCAAAACCATAAATCCCCCACCCATCTCCAAAAATCTAACCTCCCACTCCAACTAAAAAATACCTAAACCCTTAGGCTAAAACATAAACTCTAAAATATAAACCCTAAAAGGTAAAAACGTTAAGTTCGACGACATGATTCCAACACCGCTTGAATGAGTTAATTTGAAGTTCGCTTAGGTCAGTTTGAGTGTTTTAAAGTTCTTTTTAGGCTTTTTACAATTCTAAACGTTATTAGCCTAACCCTATACTTTAACTATCACCAAAACTGGAGACTACTCTTTCGTATACGTGAGGACCAAACAAAACATAAAATCAAAAGACTCGAGAATAAAAAACAAACTTTCGATCGACTCAACCATAGCAAAACAAGTGAAACCGTCATTGGGCCTTCAGCCCACTTCTTTATTATGATCCTTTTGTAGCAATAGGGACCTAAAAATGATTAATCCAACAAAAGCAATAGGGACCTAAAAATGATTAATTCATCGTCAGTTCATTTAATTGTTAACATTCCTTAAAATTTGTATCGGTGATATTATACATACTCCCATCTATATTATTTTTACTTGTTATATTTATTTTTCTTAACTTTCTAAAATAATTATTTTTTCTTTTTTTATTTACCAATATCAACCCTTAATTTTAAACTATTTTTTTTAGTTTATCTATATATTATAACTTTTTATTTATTTTGTAGTAATTACAGATTTTTCAAAAAAGCCAAAAACAGTAAATAATCAAAAATCGAACTGTATTCGTAACCGAAAAACTGAATCATATCGTGAATTCGATTTTGGCTCGGTCAATAAATACACAAAATCTTGCTTATTCGGTTCAGTTGTCCGTATAAACCGAGTAATAAACGATTTAATCGGATAACCAAACTGAATAAATCAGTCTAAACGGTTAATCGGCTGAACTCGATTCATTCAGGTGTATTCTCAATTCTAAAAGATGTTTTTAATTTTTTTGTTGAAAGTATTTCTTTTTTTAACTTCAGAAAGTTATGTTAAATTTGTATAGATTTTTTTATTACTTTTAAATATTTTTGTATCATTATATAAAATGTGTTTTTGAAACTTTTTTTAGAAAAAATAAAAACTTTTAATAAAATATGACAACTTTTAAAATTATTTTTTAAGAGGGGGGTGTTTATGACAAGTAATAGAGCATTGTATGTGGTCTAACCCTTTTACTAAAAAGAATATGTATGTAGCTTGCGACTTTGTATAGAATTTCTTTCACAAAATCCAATTACTTGTTAAAAGTCATTAGTTGAATGTTAAAAAGCGATGCGAAAGTTGTAACCAAATCCAAAAAAAGCTCCATAGGTTAGTATATACAATCACAAACTTAACCATAACACATTGATTAATCACGAGTTCTATTATTTCTTCATATTACCAAACACACATTATCCACTACCTCAAACAAAACAGGCCAAACTCGGGCTTAACTGCGTTTGACACCCATAAATTTTGAACCTATGTGATCAAGAATATAAAAAACAACTAGCATCAACCAGAGGAGGTAGATTAGTTTTTGTTAATGTTTTAAAAACCGGATCGCACAACGAACCGGTCGTCGTAGCGGTTGGCCGTGCCAGATTAAACAAACTGAATGACATCATATTGGAAACGAAATATGAAAATACTATATGATTCGAGTTGAACTTACACTTTTAACACAATATGCACTTAAATAACTAAAATATGTATCATAATTATTAAAAATAAGATTTTAGCAGAAAAAAATAAAAATAAGTTTTGGAATCCGGTCCAACTACCCGGACCGGTTCAGCTGGTAACTTGTCGGTTCAAATAAAAATGGTCTAAATACAAACAACCGGACCGCAACTATGACATGTTCCCCTGTCCAACCAGTCCAACCGATTGGTCCGATCCAGTTCTAAAAATAATGGTTTTTGTATAATAATCTTTTCTTAGTCAACAAGACGTAAGATTTGTTTAGAATTATCCACAAAATTATTCCCACTCATTATTCTAGTATTTTAATCAATTAATAAGTTCATAATTTATTTGTTAATATAGATTTATCTGGCTATAAAATCAATATTCGAATATAATCTTCTTATTCATCTTTTAATAATTACTGAACATAATAAACTAAATATACAACACTAATCTACATAACAAGCAACCTCAAAATTATAAATATAAACCTCTTTAAAACAATCTCAAATCTTTTTTGTAACGGCAACATGCATCAAACAAAAGAAAGCTCTAGCAAGTAACTTGAGGCAATACAAAACAAACCAATTTACACATACAAAATAAAAAGCACACCACATATTCCGAGTCCAAATCTTGCCAATTAGCCATATTCTTGATCCATAAAAAAATAGAAGCCTTGATGTCTTCAAAACTGTCTTTACTACAATTCGTATTACCAACTATCTTCTGATTTCTTGCCTTCCAAATAAATCATAGGGTCATCGATATTATCAATTAAATTATTTTCTAATAAACATCATCTCCTATCACATTTTCTACCTTATTGAGCATATTCACTATTGCCCCCCCCCCCCTTAAAACGACATCTTGCACCAACTAATTACCTTGTCCCAAACTACCACGGCACAGGCCACAAGAATATGATCGTGTGTTTTTACGTGATCCTAACATAACTGCATAAGTTGTTTGTAACTTGAACGTTTTTTATATTTGTTTCTCCTTTGCTGGTAGCCGGCCTAGTGCCGCCTTGCATCCCATAAAACTAACCTTTAAAAAATTCCAATTGGTCCAATGATGTGATGTCAGCCCTACATATTATCACCAATTCTATCTCAAATAGTATAGTTTTAGTTTGCTTCCTTCTTGTATAAATTACAAAACAAGTCTTTTCAAATACCCTCCTCAAGCCATTTATCACACTAAAATAATGAATGTATGTTTTCCATTGCCAGCCTTGCTTTTAATCCTCCCCTGTATATTAATCCCATACTACCTTAGCTCATGTGAGGCTTTTACTATACACCATATACACTTGGTAATGATTTTTTTACAGCGAAACAGCCCCCCTCTCTTTTCCTCGTGTGAACACTTTTAGTGCAAATTGCCTTTGGTTTTCTCTTTAATCTTCACATCCATTTGGATAAGAGAGCCAAACTAGTCGCTTGTATACTTCCGATTTCTAGACCGCCTTGATCGTTCAAATTAATGCATTTATCCCACGGAATCCACGAGATTTTTTTTTAGAGAAAGGCCTAAAGAAACTTTCTTATAATACCTTTAGACATAGAAATAAAACTTACTGGATATATAGATAAATAATAATTTGGTAAAATCTAGTTAGATAATAATAACTTGGTAAACTTCCAAATACCACCTTTAAAAGAGTTGATGCCTCATCCTTATTTTCTTCTTGCATTACCACCCAAGAACTATAATTGCCCAAAAAAAATTTTATCTGGTCTTGGTTGTATGTGTGATCTGTTAGCTTTAAGTGACATTGGTACTTTTATTGACACTTGTACATATAACAAAATATTTTTTGTTCTTTTTATAAGCTTGTATTTTTCCATATTTTTATATATTATAATCTCTTACAATGTTTGATGGTTCTTGTGACACTATCCTTTCATAACAAAATTATTACAACTATGATATCTCGAACTACTCATTCAATTCTTGGATGAACTTTATGATATGTACTGAATTAAACTTAATATTTGGTGATTGTTTTTTCTAAAGCTAGACTGCAATTACTCAAAATACAGCTTACTAAGATATTTGCGGGTAAGAAAACAGTTATGACGACATATATGAGATAATAACATCTCAATATCTAAAGATTAGACTTCCCACTTAAGTGTGATGGAGTTGTTAATGTCACGTCTAAAAGAAAATAATTTAATACAAATGAACTTAAAATAACTAAACCAGCAAAATTACTTTTTTAAGGCATAACAAGGAGTTTTAAATTTCACAATAACTTGTAGCCAAAAAAAATTAATTCCAATATTAATTGAACTTTTAAATAAAACAGTTAATGAGATTGTATGTATTTATGTTTTTTTAAACAATATTTTTCTACTTTTTAATATCACCTGTTCAACTTCTACTTTTAGAATTTTGAATTCATACAATTTTTGTAGGAGAAAATTATCGATACACTTCACCACCCAATTTAACTCATTTAAACGAAGTAACATATCTATAAATAAATCAAAATTTAACTATTAACTGTCATAAACAATGTTTTTAAAACCGGATCGAACAACAAATCAGTCGCGTTAGCGGTGCACTGGTCGGACCAGTCGAATCGCTCAAACCGAATGACATCATATATAAAAAAATTATATTCTTTATATATAAAACGCAATATGAAAATACTATATGTTTTAGGGTGAAATTATATTTTTAACATAATATGAACACTTAAATCAATATATGTATCATAGATTACTAAATCAATAAAAATAGATTTTAAAAGTAGGGGCCACAATAAAAAAGTAATAAATGAAGGTTAAAGAAACTAAAGACATTACATAAAAACAAAGGGTGTATAGAATCTCAAACTCAGTAGTAATCATACAAATATTTACAAAAAACTAATTTCCACACAAAAACTTCCAAGGCACGGCAAACCATCAAATAAACCAATATCAGTTGTAAATAAGTTAGAGGATGAGATTTCGACAGCACAAAATATATTATATACGTTTCATAAATACATAAAAGTTGTAGCTTCACATATATTTTGTTAAGTTAATGGATGAGATGTGGACATCACAAAAATAAAATACATGTTTCACAAATACACAACAGTTGTAGTGTTTACATATTTTTAGTTTTCGCTCATAGTCATGTTCATGACAATATCTTTAGTAAATACTTCTTTTTTTCAAACCATACATACTATGTTGGTGTATATACAATAAACTAATACCACACACAACACATACCGCAATTAATTCTAGTTTGGTGTTCTAATATTATGTAATTGACCTGATTAGCAGGTAATTGTTTTCTCACCATCTCCGCTATTTACACCATCGATCACCCTTCTCCTCCATAGTTTCACCTTCGAACACTCCTCTCCTCACCTTTGACCACCTCCGACTACGCCATCACTGTCGTCCCCCCACCATCGCCGTCCCAAACATCTACGACCCACCCAAATCTCCGCCCCCTCATCTGCGGCCCACCCAAATCTCCGCCCCCTCATCTGTAACCCACCCAAAACCGTCCCATCACCTTCGACTTCATCACGTGTGACCCCTTCATCTCGCCCCCAACATCTTCGACCACTATCACCCACCCAAACTTAAGTTTTTTAAGTTTTTTACCTGCTATTTAGGTTAAATACATAGGATTGAAACATCAAAATAAACTTTAGTGACCTGATTAGAATAAAAAAGTTTATGAGTGACCTAATTGGGATAATTTTGAAACTTTGTTATTATTATACAAAGTTACCCTTTATTAATATTAACCAACTTTAACATAAATAAATGAAATAATCTTCCATTATCATATAACAAAAGACGTATAATTTTTTACAATAAACTTATAAAAAAAACCAATCAAAAGTGTGATAATACTATCTTAAAAACAACTTAAAAAACTATTCAATCTGTCAAAGTAATAGCCCACCAACTACAACTATCACTACACAAGTCAACCACTTCACCGGACTCCTACCGACCCGACCCGACGACATATCGGACTCCATCAACGAATTATAGCGAAAATTCGGGTTGGACCCGTAGAGCGCCTGGATCCCCTCCACATCATCGACCTTAAGATCCACTTTCTTCGTCCTCGGACTCAAACTCGGGTACATAATCGCCTCTTTGACCGACGAATGGGCCAACCCGAGTATATGCCCGATTTCATGGGTCGCAACCGATTCCAGATCAACGGCCACCTTCGACCCACTCGACCCGAAATCAACGGCCCACGTTTCAGCTTCGTCCAGGTGGAGCCGACCGTTCTCCGGCGAAAAAGCGTGAGCCAACACCCCCAATACGCCGTCGAACGCCTCACCGTCGCCGTGATCGCCGCTGTAGAATCCGATCTTTATATCCGCAGATGAATAATCCTTCGTCTCCGTGAAGTTCACCGGAATCACCGACGACCACCGTGAAAAAGACCGCCGGAAAGCGCTCCGTACGTCGGAGGAGCTCAGGTAGTCGATCATGTGATCGTCGGAAAAGGCGTACGTTAGCGTCCGGTGCGCCGGCTTCCCCCACCGTGGCTGTCCGTAAAAGTACGCATAGTGCTTGCTGACGTGTATATTATTATTATTATTATTATCATCATCGTTGTTATTGTTGTCATGCTTCGAGGTGGTTGTTTTTACGGTATCGCTAACGCCACAACGTGGGGACATGATTTGTGTGATGGTGAGGGGATCGAGCTTTCCGGTGGCGGTTAATCCGAGGTTTTTTTGGTAGTTTAAGAGCGCGTATTCGAAGGTGTCGTCGAATAGGTCTGTGAAGTTTTTGGCAGCGTTGTCGGGGAGCTGGAGGTATCCGAAGCGGTGGAAGTAGTTTTTGAGCTCCGAGATGCCGGAGACCGTGGCGCCCTTGCCGGCCCCGATGACGTGGAGGAAGTTGGTCCACGTGGCGTTCGGTGAGAGGTCGCCGGAGATGAAATCGCCGGGAGCGGTTCTGGCGGGAAAGAGGGGGAAGAGGAGAGTGATAGTTATGAAGAGGGTGAGGAGTTGTTTATAACTGAAAAACTGAAACATGTTTTGTTAGTTGTTGTGTTTGTTTTGTAAAGTGGTTGATTTACATCTTAAATCAAACTATTTATATGCCTCATGATATTCATTTTGGAAATTTATTTTTGTTAATTTTTTAAATAAAAGAATTGATAGTTTTCGATTAGGTTAACAAATGAAATGATTATGGATTCATACTAAGAAATAGGATTATTAAATATATGAAAATAGAGTAATGTGTTAATTATGTTTAGAAAACAAAATAGAGGACATAGATAAGATGTTGAAGTGTTTGAAAATGAGAAGATTCCTCAAAGCCCTTTTCCTTTGGGTTTTGATGGGGATGTTCTATGGTGGGTGAACCACTAGGTTTGGGTTTCTATTCTCTTCCAATTTATTTGTTTATGAATAAATATTTATGTCTAAAGCAAATACAATCACATATTCATCACTAAAACAAACGTGTAGAGTAAAATCTCATTCGAAGCGTATACCTATCACTGAATTAACTATATTTCGTTTGCGGTTAAAAAAAACTATTTTTGTCATATATTTTCAGTTACCAAGGTATATATTGATTAGATTAAAAAAGTTAGAGTTTGCTTTGTCACGAGTCTCACGTCTTAAGCTCGAATTCGTTTAATTTAGTTTTACTTAAAAGTATAATTATTCTTCTACAACATAACGTGATCTTACACAATATATTTTAGTATGTTACGCAATTGTAAAACATATTTTATAGATGACGCTTGACAGACTCGTTTTAACTTTAATAGAATTCGATTT
Source organism: Flaveria ramosissima (assembly GCA_025215565.1). Classification (NCBI taxonomy): domain Eukaryota; kingdom Viridiplantae; phylum Streptophyta; class Magnoliopsida; order Asterales; family Asteraceae; genus Flaveria; species Flaveria ramosissima. Next base: position 8,299,814 of record CM046044.1, on the reverse strand, counting down.
ATAGAAGGGAACTAGTTAAAAGCAATAGAGTGAAAGGATGGTTTTATTTGTTTATGGTTAATATGAAAGAGGAAACATAAAAGAGTAATAATTTTAAGGTTGAAAAAGGAAGGTGTTGAACCACAAAACACAAATTTCTCAAGTGGTTTAGACTATGTTTGTAGTTGGGAACTCTACTTGTTGGTTGACCTAATAATTAGTTGCAATTACCATCAAACCCCTATATTTATTTAGTATAAACTAAAGGCGTGTCTAACTTTTCTAATTATAACATGAAAAATAATGTGACTATGGGCACCTACTCACACAAATTTATGTAATGTCTAATATAAGTGTTATTTATTTAGACTAAAGCATGGTTATTTTTATGTGTTTTAGCTCAAACCTCGGTTTAAATTTATATTTTTGTCCCGGGTGCCATCCATATTTTTTTTCCTTGGTTCTATATATTGTTTTAATCTTATGATTTAATATTTTTTTTCTGAGATTGCTAATATTTATTGTTCATTTAATTATATATGAAAAATTCTAGAATCAAAATTTTGGTCAAACCATATGAATGAAAACCATAATTAACCATTTTAATGTATGATACTCTTATCTTTTTATATGTTTGTTTACGTGTAATAAGGTATAAATCAGAGTTTATATTTTAAAATAAATAAAATAATTTTATTGTTTGTTCTTTTATTTTTGTTTTTTCCATCTAGGTGTATGAGATCGTGTGATTCCGACTTAAGTTTTTGATAAAAACTAGTTATATAATTTATAAAGAGATATGAAACAAATAAATGTATTCATGTAATCAATTCGATTAGAGTTAGGGTGTTTTTTTAGATCATGGATTATTAATATTACAGTACAATTTTATTACCTATTTTCTTAGATAAATATGAACTTGTCTTTTCTCAAGTATGGTTAGAAAATATTTGTAGTTCGAAGACGGTGCCATATGGCCAACAACCCTAGAGTTAACATACCAATCTCAGAATAGATTGGTGATATGACAATTAACATGAAACGCATGAGCGAGGTTGCAATCAATAGATGAGCTTCATTGAGCAAAAGTAGCCAGATTGGAACAAGTGTTAGCATAATGTCCATTAGTTTAACAAAGTTGACAATAGGTCGTTGCCAACCCTAGCCACGGCGCCCGAACAGTCGTCATAATTAAACAACCCGAGCAACACCACCACGATTGGATAACCCACAAATGGAGGAGTGACATTGGTGGTGATAGGCAGTAAAGCGGCACTTGGAATGACATATCATGCAAAGATTGAAGAAATAATATGTGTTGATCATTTAGCTTAATAAAGAAGCTCCTGCAAAAAGATTAGTGTTAAACAACATGATAAGTGGCAAAGAAGGTCTCAAGAGAATAGTGGTATGAAAAGGTTGATGTTGAACGACACGATGAGTGGTAGAGAAGTCTTAATAGATGAGCTGAGACTTGTCCATCTTAGTAACAGGTTGCCCGATAGTTGTTAATTGGTCATAGAAAGTTTTCAGCCAAAATCAGAGACAAAAGAACTTTTTTAAGTTATCTTAAAGAGTCACATAGGTTCTACAGGGGTTTCATAAGTCATGACTACAGGCTATAGTTCTAACGTACACCAGACTATGAACTTTTTAAGAGTAAGAATCTCAACTATGGTTCATTTAGTCGACGAGGAATGAAAAAGAATGGGCAATTGTCACACCCCGTTGATCGGGTCTGGCGGTGACCGACTGATATCACAATGCAGCGGAATTAAATACATTCAAGCTTAACCATTACATCATCCGAGGCAATTGTCTAAGTGGCATTACATCATTTATTGTCACACCCCAACCTTGAAGGCGGAAACGTCAAGGAGTGAGATTTAAGATCGTTCACAGCCACATAACGCTATTAATAACCCAAATATATATTAAACATAAGTTCCAATTGTACCATTACAATCATAAGTCTCAAAGAAATTAAAAGCATATCATAAAAAGCAACATGTCATTCTTATTTCATTTATTTATCTAGGTCCATTCCTAGATGTGCAAGCTTCAATGAGTAGAAATCAAACTTGAGTATTTCCTGAAACATGTTAAAAATAAAAATGTCAACAATAATGTTGGTGAGATTTCCATAGTTTGAAATACATAGATATATAAAAGATGGCAATCCATGTTATAAGTTAGAGAGCAAAGTAACTAGGGATGTAAGACAGAATGCACAATCAAACCTTGACAAAGTTTTACAAGTCTCAAACGTTTACAAGCATATACGATTAGCTAAGTGTACTTGGATAAACCAAGCAGGCTTGTCAGGCCCATAGATCTATGACGTCGCCAGGCTAGCAATAGTTAATGATTGTACATATATTCGACATTACATGGTAGCTACAAAGATCAGCTAACCATAACATACAAGTGAATTGCCATAAGTTTACAAGCATCAAACGTGTTTACAAGTGCAATGTTTATAAGGTAACATGTTTTACCCCAAAGTGTAAAAATATGCAAAAAGGGGTATAGAAATACTCACTTGATCAAATAAGTATAGAATGACGATTAAATAAGAAATGTAATAAGCAGTGATCCAATGTAGTTCTTCACAAGGCACCTAAAATTATATATATATTTACAACGTTAAAGTTTAATTATAATAAGTTTAGCAAATTAACGTGAACTAAAGTTCAATTTGATTTTGGGGTTTTGTCAATTATTTTTAACAAATGGAACCCAAATATATTTTCTTGGAATAAATGAAAAGAAATATATTTATATTTTTATATAAAGATATGAAGGAGAAAATATTTATAATAATTTGAAGAATTTAGATATAAAGTTAAAATAAAGTTTTATAAAATTAACACGCTTCAAACAATAATTTAAAACAACGTTTAAAATAATAATTTACTAATTACTATTTAAAATTCATAAAAATAACCAAAAGTAACCTTTGTTAAAATATTTTTAAAAAAAATATTTAATTGTTTAAATACAGAAAATGATTTGATGCTTTTGAAAATATTTAGTGTTTACAAAATCCATTTTTATATTTATTAAAAATATTTCAGAATTTTATTTAGGGCTAAAACCTTTTAAAAAAAATACATGAGGTTGCCCGGGTTCGAACCCGGGACCTCATGTTTAGGAGGCAAGTGACATAACCAATAGACCAGGGCCGCAGCCGTGGTTAAAGTTGGTTTTAATGTTTTATAAATCCAAATCAAAAGTTTCCCCATCCTCAAGAACCCTAGAACCAAATTGAATCAAATTGCTCCTTGATTCGTAAATGTTAATGGATTTAAACTTAGGGCTTTTATTCCCTAAGTAAAACCGAGTGGATACATGTCTTTAATTACCCGGATTTAAGTTCGGCACACAGAATTGAATGATGAACAAGTCCGACCACAACCTGAGTATGTTGATGTGTAAATGCCGATAATAATGAAATTAATCTTGTTTGCAGCTTCAAAGGTATACAATGATTGAAAGCCCTCTATAAATTAGAGGTTTTGAGGTTCGTATGATGGTGATCGAGTGTCGGACAGGTCGCGGTTAGTGGGGAGATCGAAGGAGATGATTGTGTGAGTTTTAGGTGCAATTGAGAGTGGTGAACGCTTAAGATTAGTTAGAGGATGGTTTATGTTCGTTTGATTAGATTATTACTAGGATTTAAGGATCAAACGGTTATGAAGTTTAATGGGTTTCGGTTATTCAATCGTTCGAGGTTGTAACCGGTGTTTGAAGGTGATTAATTGATGTGTACAAGTTCGAAACGTATAAACGAACCAATTGGGATGATTTGGTACCAAAATTTAAGGGTTTCGGGTGGATTTGGGGGTTACCGGCGCCGCGCCGGACTTGGTCGGCCGGCGGCGGGAAATACGGGGAGAGAGAAAGGGGGGTGGGGTTTGGGTTTAGATACTTTACACAATTAGTCCCTGTGGTTTCCAGTTTGTTATTTCATGCTCAAACTTTATTTTCAAGGTTTCTAAATTGACAAAAAGGCCCTTTGAACTTAATTAAGTTTAAGGCTTAAACATTTTTAAGTTTAGTAACTTTCATTTCATATCACCTTTATTGTTCTTATTATTATTATGCTTATTCTTATTATTATTATTATTATCATTATTATTATTATTATTATTATTACTTATTATTAGTATTAGTAATATTATTATTACTTACAATTATGTTCAATTTCATAATTAAACTATTAACTTTCAATTTGAAGAATTAAAGGCATACAACTAAATAAGGATAAGCAAACCATAAGTTTCATAATTGACAACTTTGATCCTTACAAAAATAAACGACGTTAACTTTTAATTAACGTAAAAATACAAGATGTTACATTTATAATATCCATATCTTAAATTGTCTAAATATCTGAATAAAACATGTTAATTTAATTGTTTACATTTAATTGATAGTTTCTAATGTTATGTCTTCTGGTTCATTCAAGGAGAGAAAAGAATGGAAGTGAAAGGAAAGAAAAAATCAGTTCTGTTCTAAAGTTTTTTTTAATAGAAGGAAATGAAATAAAAATAAAAAAAGTTGTATTCTTAAGTTCATTTAAGAAGAAAAAAGAAGGGAAAATAAAGCTACATATTTTAAATAAAATTATGTGTGTTTGAGGGTTCCTAATATTATTCACCTTTAAGAGCTTATGCATTTATGTTTAACTAGTGTGTGAACCCACGCTTGCCACGTGCTATTAAAATTTGTAACACTAGATTTCGATTGCTTGTACATTAGTATTCAATCTGTAGCTATTGATAACAATTATATTGACAACTCTGTTTTGTAAAAAAATCATGACAAAATGTTGATATATATTAGCACATCATAATGATAAAATTTAGATTTTATAAATCATCATGTATTTATGATTATAAGATAAAACGATATAAGATTCAGAACCTTGAAACAATTTTGAGAGCGGTATATTAATACACTTTATTACTTATTACTAAAATTGTAGTTTATAAATAGCTAGTATAATTACTTTAAATATTGTTGTTGTTGTTATTGGTGCTGTTGTTGTTGTTGTTGTTAAATGCTTTATAAATAGTATAGATAGTATAAATATTCATTATTGCTTTCTATATGTAATGTATAAGGAATTGGATCGCGTGATGCGCAGTTGCTATTGAGTTTATTTTCCGACCAGCCTTAAATACTGATTAGATTATTATTATTATTATTATTATTATTATTATTATTATTATTATTATTATTATTATTATTATTATTATTATTATTATTATTATTATTATTATTATTATTATTATTATTATTATAACTATATAAATATTTGGTAAATAGTATTTAGTTAATAGTATAGTAATTAATTTAAATAGTAAAATTATAAATGAAAAATATAAATATAATATTAATTTCAATTATCTATAATTATTAATAAAAAAATATCTTTAGTGACATATATCCTTTTTAGGTCTCCATTTGTATGATTTCGTGCCTAAAAATCTATCTACCCTTATTCTTAGTCATAGTTCATTTAAATAAAATCAACTATTGCTATAATTACAAAGGAAGTTTTTTTACTTTAGATAGTATATATAGAAAATTTATTTATCAAAATATATGTTTAAGAACGTGTTTTTTTTCTCACTATAATATTATTAGTGAAATTTATTTCACTCTAAATAGTATTTGAAAAGGGTCGAGTACAAATGTTGATAAAATTGTAAAACCATTTGATTCATATGTCATAATTAAAAACCAAATTTTTTTCTAAAACTTATTTTTGTTTTTTTAATTCAATGCGACTTAATTTTAAATCGTCTTTTTATATGGAAAAGTTGAATTTTTTCACTATAATTTTGTTTTAATTTCACACAAAAGTTTGCACATTTGTTTTTATATTTTTCTAAATATATATATTTTTTGAAAAAGTTTTTAAGTAGTTTAAAAGATGTAATAAGAAAAACTATTTTTAACTAAACTGTATTATTTACAAATATTTTATATAAATATCACGATGAAACAAAAAATATTTAATGGTTTATTTTAATTTTTTTTACGAACTACAAATATAAAACTCAATTACCGAGAGCATATACGTTCCTAATAGACTCCCAACAACAATTAGGGAGAAATGAGTCACACCTTATAGTGAGCCACTCGGGATCGACTCGTTAAAAACTCTAATTAAGCAAAGCTAAAACAAGCTCGAACTCATTTTACGACTCATTTAATAAATGGTTTTGAGCACGAGCTTCATATGTCGAGATCGAGTCGGCTCGCAAGACGAAACTATCGTTGTACGTATATGATGTTTATTTTATCTTTTATGTATATACTTTTATAAACGATCATTACTATATATAAATTTATGTTTAAAACAGTTATATAATATATATCGTTTTTTTAAAAAGTTACATAAACCATTTAATTTCTAAAAAGGGTCTTTTCTATATAAAAACACGTATTCTATAAAGATACGTTAAAAAATACCGATAAAAGATTATTAATATTTTTGTATAAGAAAACATAATTGAAAAGGTTTTAAGAAAATCTTCATAAAAAACTATAAAACATTTTTCAAAATCATGAAAGATGCTAGATTGGTTTTTATTTATTGAAAATTTATCCTTTTAACTTTACTTAAATAATATTATTAAAAACAAAAATACTTTTATCGAATCATATTATAAATAAGAAAAATTAACTTTTCACTAAAAAGCCAATTTGGTAAATATTTTTTAAAACACTCATTTTGTTAATTTATTTTTAAAACATAAATATTTTTTAAAACACTCATTTTGAAAACAAACTCATGACAAAGGGCATTTGTGATGATTTCAAAATAAAAACCCTCGAAATAGATTGCAAGTTATAGTTCACTTTTTTTCCACCCGAGAACAAGTTGACTCTATACCTATCAAACATGTAATATATTGAGTTTTTACAGGTTGTATTACACTAAAATTGTAAATTAAAACGTGTTGGATTCTTGCTTATTGAAACAGTCAATTAAAGATTTCCTAATTCACTCGTCCTATGCAAATGAGAAGAAACCTCATATGTGCTTTCTATTTCGAAACAATTTTAGATATTTCATCAAATCAAGGGTCCCAAATAATCAATTCAGGGTTTTGATTTCCCCAAATCATGATATTGATTTTCAAATGGATAGATGAACCATTTCATATCCTTTTCAAATTTACAAGCATATCATGGTTTCTATTAACCCCAAATCACGTTATGTTTTAAGTTCAACTCAACGATCTTTTTACGCCTTCATTGATCTATTTTGAATCATTCACATCTCAAGTTTTAGATCACAACAATTTTTTTGCAAAGTATCAATTCAATTCTCATATATACAAATCTCGATTGCAACAGTAGCAGTGATCAGTATGATTCAAGGATTTTGATTTTGATTTCAAGATAAACTTTAGTATTTTGGTTTTTTTATATCAATTTGACTTATTATGTTTTTGTTTATGACAACATGAAACTTTGATTTAATTTTAATTGATGTAAGCATGAAACTAATTTATATATTTGGTAAAAAAAGAGAAAACTACGTAAATGGTCCCTGTGGTTTAAAATTTTTTTAGAAAAATAAACCAAACTTTTGTCTAATTATTACATGTTTGGTCCCTGCCACCGATTCAAGCTCTCTATCGCTCTATCTCGAGTTACAAGTATACATGAATTATAATTATTAATATTAGACAATAATGGTCAAATTACAAACAGAACATCCAATTTTATATACAAAGAAGTTTTCGGATGTTTATGGATGTTCTTATATTCAATATAATTTGTTTATTACCTAAAGTTCTTATTTATAAGTTTATTTTATTTCATATTATATATTATTTAGACTTATAAGCATTGGTAAAGAAAAGCTACTAATATTAGATATAGATGATTTTAAAAACTTAAACATAAAAATCGATATTAACAATAATATTATGACTTGTGAACCTTTTTAATCAAAAACAATTTTTTAATGATTGAACTCTTGTATTACATGGTTCTTTAGTCTAGTTATAAATAAAGTAATACTTAATATAGTGAATTAAATTATATGCATTTTACTCATATATTAATTAGAATAAGTTTAGTAAACGAAGCTAATTTAAGAAAATTTGTATAAAACACTTGTATCATATACTTAAATAGTTGTTCAATAGAAAACTACCATAAGTTTTGTATTATATAGAAGCTATATTTTTTTAAATCAAATTATATGTGTTTTCTTGCAGTGTTTTGCTTCTGGAAAGATGTTTTGTTAATGAATTAGACACACAAATAATTATTTTTTATGAATATGTTTCTTTGAATCTCTTTAAAAATTGGTTATGTATTAACAATTTTCTTTTGTGTTATCGATGGAATGCCACACATTACATGAATACAAATAATAGGAAGATTTTTAACTGCTTATTAATCAGATAATGTTTTAATATCTTTACATTATTTTCTATTAATAAAATTAAAATTAAATGTGTGTTTATTTGAACGAAATATATCATTTTCTCCTTTAAGTGCACTCTCATAAATTTTAGAATAAATATAATAACTAACTTTAGTAAACTTGTGTATTACACGAATTGAATAAATAAAATATTTTTATTGGTCATAAATGATATACTAACATAGCATATGATTGAAATTACGTATAACTAATAACTATAAGTAATAAAACAGTGATATCAACTTTTTAAATTTTTACAAAAAAATTAAATATTTTGTTAAAAAAAATGTTTTAATAAATGTAAATTTGTAAAAATTTCCTTATTTTAACTCCCAATTAAAAAAATTTATAAAAATTTTACTTTTTAAAAACATTAATTTTATAATTTTTTTTGAAAAGTTTAATATTTTAAAAAAATTTCTTATTTTATAAAAAGTTGTTTCTTTAGAGATAACATTAATGAAAAGATATTAGTTTTAATCTAAAAAATAGTTAAATAATATTATGAATATTTTAACATAACTATTTAATAGATTAGAAAAGCGGAAAAATTTTGGTGAAGAAGAGGGAAAATTTTTGTGAAAAATAATCTGATGTTTACACGTGACACCTCTAATTATTATTTTATTAGAGTAAAAAAATTACCTAAAACTAATCGTTATGCAACTATTGTAGCCCTTCTAAAACTAATCATTATGCAACTATTGCACCCCTCCAACACCTATATAGCCGTTAACATTAAAAAAATTATAAAAAAAATTTAACCCTATAAACACCCACTCAACCCAATATATATTTACATACCAAAATCTCTCAATCTTATTTTCTTCCTATCACAGTTTAATAACTTTTAGCAATGGATTCAACTATTATTAGTAAGGGAAAAAAGAAGTTTGAGCCGACGACAACACCAATCAAACTCATAAGCGTTCCAACCTAATCCACAACCTTAATTCAACTCAGAAAAATTCTCACAAATTTCAACACTATCCAAAAATATAAAACTCCTTCCTGACTAGGGGCGTGATGCAAGAACAACAAAGGCAAATGTGTGACAACCCTAAACATAAGGATAGGCAAATCAATAAATAAATGAAATTCTCATACATATTGCTCATTATTTGACTAACTCCTTATAACTTATATGTGTTTATGTGTATATATATATGTTGTATGTATGCATGCTTGCATGCATGCACAAAAATTTACGTGTGCATGTATTCGAATACATAATCTTTTGATACTAAACCTTATGTGATCAAAATACATCAACCATATAACACCAAGTAAACCAAGATACAACCCAACCAAACACCACAATACAAAGACAACATCAAAAAGAATTTGACATCAAAACAAAACCAAGCAAATCTTAAACATCTAAACCCCAACATAAGCCTAAGTTAAGCTCCAAACTCGGTTCATTAACCATCCGATTAAAACACCCAAACTACACCCTAAGCTCGGTGATTAACATCAACCGGCCCAAGGACACCTCATCACCCCATAAAATCGCCACCTTGCCATAAGAAACACCAAGCTAGTACCTTTGCATGACACCTAAACAACCTAAGCTTAGCCTAATCACTACCCTAGAGCTAGGCATCATGATTCCTTCATTAATGGCCATCGGCCGAGAATTCTACAAAGCCCACCATCGACCACTTCGCCAACCACACACACCACCATCTCTACACTCTCAATACTCTCGGTTACCACTTCCAAACACCACCACCATAAGCCGCTAACCACCACCAACTCAACCCTCGGTTACCATCATCACTCCAATCACCTCTCGGTTAACACCATAACCGATCACCACCAACATCACCACTATCGGTTACCACAATAACATCACCACACCATCACCTTCCAAATCAACTTTTGCAAGGAAATCACAACTTTGGGAGCTCAAGACATCCACACGAGTTGGAGCATCGGAGAAAGAAGCTACTATCAGCTATCATCACCCACTTTCTCTATCAAAATCAAGGTTTTATTCCCTAAACCACAACTAGTTAAGCTTACCAAAATATATGTGTGTTTAAACAACACATATAACTAACCCTTGTGACTAAACATACAAGTTCTTTATAAAATCTTACAAATATGTAAATCTATTAAAAAAGCAGTAAGGAGGTTTTATGAATCTAAAATAAATAAGTAAATCTTGACAATCAAAAGTTATATAAAGAAAATTATCAACTAAAGGTTAAAAATTTATGTGCAACTTGTTAAATTCAGTTTATTATGTAATTGACTGTGATTATGGGAACAAATATTGAAAATATGTTCAGCATATTAAGAAATATAGTTCTGCAAATTTTGATGTCATTTCTATAAGTGAAATAATTTATATAAATTATCTTAGTATTTGAAAGAAAATTTTATGCTGGAAAACCGACCCTAGCAAATGATTAGAAAAATTATATGTTGATTATTATGAATTATAAGACTTGCAGAAAAAAGTTTTGTGGCCTAATTCGAAGTTATGAATGAGTTATGAATTTTGTAAGTTTCTGCCATATGAAAATCGGGAAAAATACTTAAACTTTAAGATAAATTATGAAAAATTTACAGAAAATATGATAACTAGAATAGAACAGTTTGTATAAAGATTATAATTTTTAGACACATCCTGCTATTTTTACCAAATATTATTAAAATAACAAAAATCAGGAAAATAGTTTCTGCTATGATTTAGGATCTAAGAAAAATTTGAGAAACTATAAATATTGTGACATATATTCTGACAAAGTTTGACAATTTTTAGAGGTCCGAAGGTATTTCTGATAAATTGTTCAAATAATATAAAAATTATGGAAAATAAACTGTAAATAATTGGAATATGAAATTTTAATATGTTATGTATAACTTTAGGACCCACTTACTGTAAAAATTTCGTGGTATATGTTTGATTATAATTTCTGTAATGAATTTTATAGTTTGAGGTGCTAAAAATGTTAAAGAAAAGACATTTTTTCTAAACTATAAATATTTTTGTTTATAGGTTATCATTGGGAGTAAGAGGTGAGATTCATAGCCTAATTTTTATTTTTATAAACTTTTAGGGGAAAAAGCATACTGTTTTTATGAATTGATGCATTATTAAGATTTTTGAGATATACTGTCATTTATGTTACAACCATTAATTCGGATGTGAAACCGTTGGATAATATTGGTAGCGCTACTTAGGAAAAATATTTCCTGCACCAACAGGATGAGTGTTGTGATGCTATATTATCTAATTTTATGAATTATGTTATGACAGTTATGAATGATCTGATTATTAAGTAAGGTTTGGTTGTATCTGATGCATCAATAATATTTTGTTTAAGATAAACCTATGATCTCACCAACTTTATGTTGACTATTTTGAGTATGCTTTTTCAGGAAATCATCATGACTAACAGCTTAATGTTTTCTTTTGATGTGTATAACGACTGGGGAGAAATAATGGGAAAAGTCTGTGTTAATCTAACTGTGAACATGTATGATCTCAGCCTATCAGTGAACGCGCATTTCCATCGTTACTGAAGATGTAGCAGTTAGATAATATGTTTGTAATAGGATTATATTTAGATCAAATTTTGACTGTTATGATTTGATGTAATCCTAACTTTATAATTATCCTTAAATGATGAACTAATTTATGTTATGTTTTGTTTGCTGCGCTATTTGTTAAACTCTTTTAATCAATAAGTTCTGAACAAACAAGTCACATCCAAAGCATCTCACGCTTTCGCCGGGATGTGACAAAATGCAAGAAGCCAATAACAACAAATTACGAAGATATGAAGTTTATCTTAACGTCACATGATCATTTGCACGGACCTCTATTGAAGGTGTGGCTCGCAACATGAAATTGCAAAACGTTGTGGATCGAAAATGTAATTCGATTTTTAATTTTTCTTTATTTACTTGTAATTTTAATTTTTAATCGGTCATGTGAACTTCTAACTTAATGGAATGTTATTTATATTTTTAAAACTAATCATTAGTTTATTTTAAATTAACATTATATTTGTTATAAGTTTATATTTAATTAAATAGTTTTTTTACTTGTAGACATTTGATGTTTATCCCAAAATTAGTGAAAATTCAAATTCCATAAAATGAATAATAGAAGAATTTTAGGAGGTATGCTTGTTCGTCCTTTATAAAATAACAGAATGTAGTTAATTAATTAAAGTAGTTGGTTTAAGTTTGTTCAATTTTAAACTTATTTTTCCTTTTAATTTTAACACCTCGAATTCTTGATAAAATAAAAATTAAGTGAGGGGTGAAAAGTATTATAAAGCAAACCAAATTGACCAAAGACAAACTAAAAAGGATAAATTTGTCCTAAATGATACTCTGTATTTAGAAAGGATCAAGGAAGAAATTTCCATCTCAATTGCAAGAAATCCACAAGTTAATTTATTGCATTACATCATTCGAATGATATGCAGAAGGGGTTCGATGAGTGTCATTGGTTTGGCAAGTGTGACGGTTCATTCCCGGTAGCGACCATAAAATTGGAAATCAACAATGGTATGTTCCCGGTGGCTTCCTTTAAATTCATGTGGTTGAATTGGATCCCCATAAAGGTTAGAACTTTCATTTGGAGAGCAATATAAGATAAGATTACTTCTTTAGTGAGTCCTACTAAAAGAAATACTATGGTGAGAAATACGACATGCTTAGCTTGCTATGAAGATTTTATGATAACTAAACATTTTTTTCTTCGGTGTAGTTCCTTGAGGAGATTATAGGATCGGATACAAAGCTGGTATAAATGTAAACTAAAGTGTGACACAAACATGATAAAACTATTGAGTACTACTTCAAACATAAACAACATTTTATCTTTTACAAACATGATTTTGGTGATTTTTCTTGTGACTATTTGACATATATGAAAGTGGATGAATGATTGATGCCTCAATCGGATAAATCGAGATTTGGAGATGGTGTTTGAATGTATTTTGGTATCATCATTTATGTGGTACAAGCATAGGGGCAAATTTGTATCATCAGAGTGGAGTCATTGGTATAATTTTTAATTTGGCTTCATATATTTTGTGATTGTTTTTTTCTAGCTTCTTGCTAGTACTTTATTATATATAATTTATCTTTAGTCGTTCAAAAAATATATAAAAATAGCCATCCATGCCTTTGCTTGTGATTCAAGCTATCCAGAAAGAACAAAAATAGTGTGTGGCTAGAGAGAGAGAAGAGTTTGTTAAAGATCTAGAGAGAGAAAGCTCAAGAAGAAGGTAAAGACTCAATTTTTTATCCCTCTTCTTCATAGATTTCGGCAAGAACATACCTAGAATTGTTTATAGGTCAGATATATTGATAAAGTTGATGTCTTGATTTGTGCATGTAGATCTCAGTCGATTTCACTTGATTTTACTAGGGTTTCTTTGAGTAAAGCATCGAAATATGAGTTCTAGACCCCTTGGTTTACATTACTTTTAATGTTTTGATGCTAATATGCATACACAATAACAATCTTCACATAGTGTGACAGATATTTTTAAAAGAGTAAATTACCATTTGCATCCCTGACATTTGTTTATTTTAACCACTTGCATCCCTACGGTTTCAAAATTGCCATCCGGCCCCTGACGTTTCATTTTTATTTCCATTTGAGTCCAACACACTAACGACGTTAGATTTTTCAGTTAAGTTTAACGAAATGACAAAAATACCCTTGTTTAATACCCCTCATCCACACCCCACCCCTTTCATCTTCTCTCTATGTCTCTCTCTCTCTCCTCCCTCTTTATGTCCACCACCACTACCACCGTAACCACCGCGTTGCCGCACCACCACCGTCGTCGCACCGCCGCTGTCACCGCACCACCACGCACCTCAACGACCTGTAGAACCACGACCACTCCTATCTTTTCTTCTCTTCTTTTCTTTGTGTATGTGTGTGATCGGTAGACCACAACCACCAAGATGTGAAATTATTGTTCTAGAGAGAAGATCTAGTGGTGGTAGGGTGAAATTGGTTGTAAAGATCGGAACAATCACGACGACGATGAAGAAATCGAAGCAAATCTAGTGGTGGTAGGGTGAAATGGGTGTGAATGGGTATTGTTCTAGAGCTGCAGTTGCAATGGGTGCATCTGAATCTATACAAGTAGCCGAAGACGACGATGAAGAAATCGAAGCAGAAGATCGGAACAATCACGACCACGATGATGATTCGAGAACATTAATGGCGGAAGAGATGATAATTGATGAAGAAAGTGGTGGAGCAGGAGCCGGAGCTGTTACTTTGTCTCGCATCGGCGTCACCGTTGTCTCTCAGCCGTCGTGTTCGGGACGCAACG
>CM046044.1:8208903-8284848 GCA_025215565.1 Flaveria ramosissima | reverse complement strand
TCCAACTAGCATATGACACTAACAATGACCCATTTGAGGAATATTTTGAATTTGTCAGAAAGACATAGCAGATATTATTTACTCCATATACGATATTATTATTATTATTATTATTATTATTATTATTATTATTATTATTATTATTATTATTATTATTATTATTGTTATTGTTATTCGTATTATTAATATTAATATTATTATAAAGGTATCATTCATCTATATATGTTAAATTATTTGAGAATGCTGACGTAGAATGATATTCTAAGAATATACTCAGTGAGCAGTGCATGAACATGTACATGGTTTTCTTAGGAATGTATGTAGCATAAATTGTACACATTGAGAGCGTTCAACTTGTCAACTACTTAGCACAGTCAGTGAACTACACATCCAATATTGATGATTGAAGTAGATGTGCCATATAATCTTTGGATAGAACATGCATTCTTTGGTGTTGTTCGATTTAAATAATAATATCAATCTGTTAGATCAATCACATATTTTCAATGACGTTATAAAACTCGATTCTTCATTTTATGCAAATGGAACATAGTATGAGCACGTTTATTATCTTATCAATGCGATTTATGGTGATTATTTGGTTTTTGTGAAGTCATTTAGATGTCCACATCCGGATAAAGATAGTGTTGGATTGGGTTTGAATTAAATAAGAGTTTTCTAGTGATTGGTAGTTAGCATATGCGGAATCTAAGTTAACTGTCTACTAACAAACGCAAATACTTTGAGTAAATAATTGCATAAGAAGTACTTTCAAAGTATTCACTTGATACTTTTTCTGATTACAAAAAGTAATAAAAGCTTATAACAAGTGGGCAAAAGCAAGCTAACCTCAAAACTATACAAGTGTGAGGTGTTTATACTATAAATGTTAAACACTTTAGAATGAATCCTGATAATCTATTCTAGGTTTAGGATCAATGGCATGTTTTACTTATTGATCTACACATTATGGCATACCACGAATGTCTAGTACTATTGGTTATAAAGAAAAGACAGGAAATCGGTACTTCAGAAGAATCAACAGTTGTAGAAGTATTTTGTTATCACTACCTTTCAGTACTAACAGTCAATGCACCTATGAATTATCAGATAATCAGCATATGAGCAAGTGCTCATTCACAGCAGTTTAGTTCTTGAAAATATCAACATATGCAGTGTAAGGCCCGTTTCCGGGACGCTTATAGTTGGTCATTCATCGCACATAAAACATATAATTACATTGCATTAGGAAAACATTGCAGCGGAAACATTCAAAAAGGACATCACGTTTCATTATAATTACTTTTGCCAAATAATACATCATTATCCGGTTACAAAATTCATGTTTGCATTACATCACAAAAGTTATATAATTGGATGCCATCCCAAAAGAGCCGAGTAGCCTCGTCGTGCCATCCTCAGCAATCATTTACCTGCCAACTGGAAAATGTAATAAAAGTCAGCGTTGCTGAGTGAGTTCTAGTTTTATAACATAAATACTTTACTTTCATTGAAAACCATTCCTTTATCATGCGATCATTCAACATACGTATACACGGATATTATCATTATTATCTTTCATCTCATTCATTATCTTCCGTTCTTTTCGTTCATTCAGTCTTCCGAGTCTTTTGCGACAACATAGTCGCTCACCTCAATGGCAATCTCGATGATTGCACGCTATCCGAGTCTTTTGCACCCCTAGGTTTGCTCACCTCAATTGCCCATCACGATAGCAAGCTATCCGAGTCTTTGCAACAACAAGGTTGCTCACCCCAAGGCAACATCACGATAGCACTTTACTCGAGTCTTTTGCAACGACAAAGTTGCTCACCTCATAGGCAATCTAAATGATTGCACTTCATCCGAGTCTTTTGCAACACAAAGTCGCTCACCCCAATATATATGCTTGCAAGCCTTTCTTTCGTTCATTCATCATTCATTAATCCATGCATTCTTACTTCATGTTCCTCTTTCATTATCTTTCGCTTTACATTACATAATACTTCATTCATTCATTCATTTATTAGCATGACATGTAAAGCCACAAGAAAGATAAGCATACATCATAATAAGGAACATATCATACACATTCATCATCATCATACAGGGCAACATCATACATTCATAATATGCATAAACATGCAACATCATCATCATCATGCCCTACATGCTCTCTAAGGTCATAACCGTCCTATTACATGCTCTTACGGGTCACTTTTCGTCCAAACTTACATCTGCACCTTTCCCCGAAGGCCAGAAGTCAAACTACACATTCCTTCGAGTGTAACAGCCCTATTCGGGCGTATGAACACCCTTCAGTCGCATGGCCTCCATGCGACTGAACATCATGCGACTGGACTCATGCGGATGAACATCTATGCGAATGAACATCCAATCGTGCGTATGGACCTTGTGCGAATGGGATTACTGCGAATAGGCACCTATGCGACTGACCTCATGCGAATGGACTCATGCGACTAAGCATCTATGCGACTGAACCCTCAGTCGTGTAATCCCCATGCGACTGGACTCCCAGTCGTGCGACTGAAAACTTAGTCGTGCGATTGAACCCTCAATCGTGCGAATGAATCCCAATCGTGCGAATGACCCTTAATCGCCTCTCATTCGGCCGTATGGCCTTCATTCGGCGCCTAGCCCTAGCTGATGCAGAATGGAGTTCATCCCGAACCCAATCTGCCATTTTCGGCCTCCAAGCTCATCCAAACCCATTCTAAGCCTAAATTAACCCTCCTGGACCTTAAGAATGCATACCATAACACCATACAAGCACACACAAGCCCGAAATCATACTCTAAACGCATCATACACATCACACCCAAATGGGTCAAACACATACACACACAAAAACGGGTTTTGAACATTTTCCAGCCCCAAATTCGGTTGAAAACAAGTAAAAGTGGGGTCCTAGAACTCACATAATCGAGCACAACGACAAGAGCTTCGATTTGGCTTGCCACTCGACGGATTTGGACACCCGAATCACCCGAAACACCCCTTTTTCTTCTTTTTCTCCTCTTTTCTTTCTTTCTCTCTCTAGATGGCTGAAATTGTGGTGTGTGGGGAGAGTGGGCTGCCCTCTCCCTACACATATCACCACATTCCCCAACTTTTCTTCGTTGGCGAGTTTGGTCCCTCGACTTTGGACGTTATTTTCTTTTCTTTCTTCGCCGGCTTCAAAATAATAAATTTCCGGGTGTTACAAGTCCACCCCCCTTAAATAGTTTTCGTCCCCGAAACCTGTTATTCCTCGAACAAACGTGGATAATGCTGTTTCATTTCTTCCTCAGTCTCCCACGTTGACTCGGATCCCTTTCTGTGCTTCCACTATACACGCACAAGAGGAACCACTTTATTCCTTAGCCTTTTCTCCTTTCGGTCGATGATTGCCACTGGTTGCTCCACATCATTGAGCCTTTCATCTACTTTGATATCTTCCAATGGAACAATCATATCTTCATCTGCCAAACACTTCCTCAGATGAGATACATGGAATGTCGGATGGATTCCACTTAACTCATCTGGTAACTCTAGTCTCTAGGCCACCTCTCCTACCCGAGCAATGATTCGGAAAGGGCCTATATACCTGGGCTCAACTTTCCCCGCTTTCGGAAGCGAATGATACCCTTCCAAGGTGAGACCTTCAACATAACCTGGTCCCCCACCTGGAACTCAATCGGTCTGCGTCGTTTATCAGCATACGACTTCTGTCTGTCTTTGGCTGCCTTCATGAAGGCTTTGATCTTCTCAAGCTTTTCAGTCGTAGCCTCGATTACTTCGACGCTCCCCAACTCCTTCTGACCAATATCACCCCAACAAACGGGCGTTCTGCATCTCCTACCGTATAGCATCTCATATGGGGGCATACCAATGCTGGCATGATAACTGTTGTTGTATGAGAATTCGGCTAACGGTAGGTGGTCATCCCAACTTCCACCAAAATCAATCACACATGCCCGAAGCATGTCTTCCAGCGTCTGAATGGTCCTTTCTGACTGACCATCAGTCTGGGGATGATAAGCCGTGCTAATATGTAACCTCGTCCCCATAGCGTCGTGAAACTTCTTCCAAAATTTAGATGTAAACCAAGTGTCGCGATCCGACACGATAGACACCGGCACACCATGACGAGTCACAATCTCCTTGATGAACAGATCAGCCAACCTCTCAGATGAATAGGTCTCGCGAATCGGTAAGAAGTGAGCACTCTTCGTCAAGCGATCAACTATCACCCATATGGCATCGTACCCTTTCGGGGTACGCGGCAGATTTGTAATGAAATCCATGGTGATGTGCTCCCACTTCCATTCCGGTATATCCAGAGGTTGTATCTTCCCATACGGCTTTTGATGTTCGGCCTTCACCTGTAAGCAAGTAAGGCACTTACTCACATACTCCACCACATCGCGCTTCATACCCGGCCACCAATTATCTTTCTTCATATCATGGTACATCTTCGTGGCACCAGGATGAATGGAGTACCGAGTCTTGTGAGCTTCATCCATTATCTTCACCCGTAGATCCCCAAAACGAGGAATCCACACACGATCGAATCGGGTTCTAACACCGAGCGTGTTTTCACCCAATTCACCAACCAGACCTCTCATTCTTTCAGAGTTAAGATGATCTTCTTTCAATGCCTCATCTTGAAACTCTTTAACCTGCTTCATCACATTGGAGGTCATGATCAACTGATAGGCTTTCACCCGAATTGGCTCGGGCCTCTCCTTCCGGCTAAGGGCATCAGCCACCACGTTGGCCTTGCCCGGATGGTAGTGGATCTCACAATCATAATCCTTTATAAGTTCCAACCACCGTATCTGCCTCATGTTCAGATCCTTCTGCTCGAAGAAATACTTCAGACTCTTGTGGTCGGTGAATATGGTGCACTTCGTCCCGTAAAGGTAGTGCCTCCAAATCTTTAATGCAAAGACCACGACTGCTAGCTCCAAGTCATGAGCAGGATAATTGACCTCATGAACCTTCAACTGTCGGCATGCATAGGCTATAACCTTTCCTCTCTGCATTAACACACACCCTAACCCCGAGTAAGAAGCATCGGAATAAACCACCAGATCTTCACTTCCATCGGGTAATGACAGAACAGGAGCTTGAGTCAATCTCGCCTTCAATTCTTCAAACGCCTTCTCTTGAGCTTGACCCCATACGAACTTCACCTCTTTTCGGGTCAACTTGGTTAGTGGAGAAGCAATCTTGGAGAAGTCTTGGATGAATCTTCTATAGTAACCCGCCAAACCCAAGAAACTACGAATCTAGGATGGCGTCTTTGGTGACTTCCATTGCATAACCGCCTCCACATTCGCCGGGTCCACCATAATCCCATCAGGATTCACCACGTGACCCAAGAACTAAACTTCGCGCAACCAGAACGCGCACTTGGAGAATTTAGCATACAACTTCTCCCTTCTCAACGTCTCCAGAACCTCCGGATGTGACCGGCATGCTCTGCCTCGCTCCTCGAGTAAATCAGGATATCATCAATAAACACGATCACTGATTTATCCAACATCGGCCGACATACTCGATTCATCAGATCCATAAAAGCAGCTGGTGCATTGGTCAAACCAAAAGACATGACGAGAAACTCGTAGTGACCATATCGCGTACGGAAAGCTGTTTTAGGAATATCTTGCTCCTTCACCTTCAACTGATGATAACCCGATCGAAGATCTATTCTCGAAAACCAACTGGCACCCTGAAGCTGATCGAACAAGTCATCTATCCTCGGTAAGGGGTATCGGTTCTTCACTGTCAACTTGTTCAGCTCGCGGTAGTCAATACACATCCTCATACTACCGTCCTTCTTCTTTACAAACAGGACCGGAGCACCCCAAGGAGAGATACTCGGTCTAATAAACCCCTTATCAAGAAGCTCTTGCAACTGCCCCATCAACTCTTTCATCTCGGTCGGAGCCAACCGATACGGTGCCTTGGCGACAGGTTGGGCACCCGGTATCAGATCAATCTGAAACTCGATCTCTCTGTCAGGTGGCACTCCTGATAAGTCTTCTGGAAACACATCTGGAAAGTCACACACAACCGGTACGTGGGCTAGTTGTGGGGTTGGCGTATCCACATCCTTTACATAGGCCAAGTAGGCACCACATCCACGCCTCATACACTTTCCTGCCACCGCCATCGAGACACCTTCGGAATCGTAGTAACTCGATCACCATAAACCGTCACTGCACTACCGTCAGGCGCCGACAACCGAATCATCTTCTTGCGACACACAATGTTCGCCTCGAAGTCCGCTAACCAATCCATCCCAAGAACCAAATCAAAACCACCTAAGGTCATCACAAACGGTCTAACAGGAAACTTATGACCCTCGAGCTCCACATCGCAGTTCTCTATCATCTCAGAAATCCTGGTAGACTTACCTATAGCAGTTTCTACATCAAAGAGCGCATCAACACGTCTACTACTAACAGGCAGCTTAGCATAGAAAGCAGCAGAAATAAAACTTTTACTAGCACTCGAATCAAATAACACAGAAGCTAAAGTTTGGTTCACCAAAAACGTACCGGACACGACATCAGGGTCCGTTCTAGCTTCCTCCTGTGTCATGGTAAATGCCCTGGCGCTCGCCCTCGGTCCATCACCTCCCGTCCTCCTTGCCCCTGAACTCTCAGCCCTCGGCTTCTTACAATCTTTGAGCATGTGACCCTCTTCACCACAGTTAAAGCACCGGACCGTACGACAGTCCTTTGCTATGTGCCCCGCCTTTCCACACTTGAAGCACAAGTTTGACCCCAACCTGCACTCCCCACTATGCTCCCGTCCACATTTACTACACCTTCTCGATCCCGCACCCGACATGACCACACGACGATCATCCACCCGTGCCTTCTTATTACCCGTCGAGGCATTACCCCGACCAAACCTCTTCCCCTGCCAGCTTCGATCACCACTGCTCTTCCTGCCACCATCAGTCACCACCACCGTTCTTTCATCATACAGTCTCCCCGCCAAATCCACCGCCGACCTAAACGTGCTCGGCCGGGCAGCAATCATGTGCCTGCGAATATCCACCGGCAAACCTTGTATATACCTCTTGATCTTTCGGGACAGAGGCGTCACTTGATCCGGCACCAGACGTGCCATCTCGTTGAACTTCGTGGTGTACTGTTGGTGTGTCATGGTTCCCGCCTCCAGTTGCAGAAACTCCCTTTCGACCTTATCCATTTCCCGATGAGGACAAAACTCTTCGATCACCATCTTCTTCAGTTCGGGCCACCTCATTCTCCCGATTGCCCGATTACCCTCCGCTTGGACAATGTTGTCCCACCAGCATAGTGCCGAGTCCACAAATGAATGGGTGGCAAACTTTACTTTTTGATCTTCCCGGCACTCGCTGATGTCGAGAACAGCCTCCATTTCTCTCACCCATCGATGAGCAGCGGCAGCATTGCCATTACCGTCAAAAGTAGGGGGCTTGCATCTCATAAACACACCGTAGTTACAGCCTCGTTCCACCTCTCGCACAGGATCCTCTTCCTCCTCATTATCGGAGAAAATCGTTTCAGGCTCCGGTTGCTCCCCCGAGGCCCTATTTCTCTCCTATCTTTCTCCCTCCTTCACAGCTTTGATGACTTCGGTCACCACAGACGGTAGAATTGTCTGCATGACCTGATGTACTTCCTCAACAACCGCCTCCTTTACCGAGGCCCTCAAGTTCGCGCTCTCATCCCCAGCTTCTGGATGAGGAGTCTCAGGTTCTGCAGGAACCTCTTTCTCAGCTCTAGACCTTCCTCTTTTAGGGCGTGGTTCAGCATCAGGGCCACCACGACCTCCACCCCTAGAAGCTCTAGAAGATCTACCACCAGTCATTCTCTATCACACTGAAAGATTCAAACACCAACACGGTCATTCAAGGAAACAACTCAGTTTATGTCAAGTATAGTAAGTCCCTAATTACAGTGGCAAGTTGTGATTAGCCACTTACTGTACTCTTCATACCCCAAGTATTACCTGTCCTGACTACATCAGTATTCAAATCTACATACAACACATAACCATATACCATGCGCACATAAACCGGTTAACTTTAAGAAAATACCTGATGGCACGCAGCTACTCAGTTTGGCATCCCATTCCCCTTTCGTCCCATTTTCAGTATAAGTTAAGGTTTATTTTGAAATTTACCCATTTCACTTAAACTTTGGCTCTGATACCAACTTGTAAGGCCCCATTTCCAGGACGCTTACAGTTGGTCATTCATCGCATATAAAACATATAATTACATTGCATTAGGAAAACATTGCAGCGGAAACATTCAAAAAGGACATCACGTTTCATTATAATTACTTTTGCCAAATAATACATCATTATACGGTTACAAAATTCATGTTTGCATTACATCACAAAAGTTAAATAATTGGATGCCATCCCAAAAGAGCCGAGTAGCCTCGCCGTGCCATCCTCAGCAATCATTTACCTGCCAACTGGAAAATGTAATAAAAGTCAGCGTTGCTGAGTGAGTTCTAGTTTTATAACATAAATATACTTTACTTTCATTGAAAACCATTCCTTTATCATGCGATCATTCAACATACGTATACACGGATATTATCATTATTATCTTTCATCTCATTCATTATCTTCCGTTCTTTTCGTTCATTCTGTCTTCCGAGTATTTTGCGACAACATAGTCGCTCACCTCAATGGCAATCTCGATGATTGCACGCTATCCGAGTCTTTTGCACCCCTAGGGTTGCTCACCTCAATTGTCCATCACGATAGCAAGCTATCCGAGTCTTTTGCAACAACAAGGTTGCTCACCCCAAGGCAACATCACGATAGCACTTTACTCGAGTCTTTTGCAACGACAAGGTTGCTCACCTCATAGGCAATCTAAATGATTACACTTCATCCGAGTCTTTTGCAACACAAAGTCGCTCACCCCAATATATATGCTTGCAAGCCTTTCTTTCGTTCATTCATCATTCATTAATGCATGCATTCTTACTTCATGTTCCTCTTTCATTATCTTTCGCTTTACATTACATAATACTTCATTCATTCATTCATTCATTAGCATGACATGTAAAGCCACAAGAAAGATAAGCATACATCATAATAAGAAACATATCATACACATTCATCATCATCATACAGGGCAACATCATACATTTATAATATGCATAAACATGCAATATCATCATCATCATGCCCTACATGCTCTCTAAGGTCATAACCGTCCTATTACATGCTCTTACGGGTCACTTTTCGTCCAATCTTACATCTGCACCTTTCCCCGAAGGCCAGAAGTCAAACTACACATTTCTTCGAGTGTAACAGCCCTATTCGGGCGTATGAACACCCTTCAGTCGCATGGCCTCCATGTGACTGAACATCATGCGACTGGACTCATGCGGATGAACATCTATGCGAATGAACATCCAATCGTGCGTATGGACCTTATGCGAATGGGATTACTGCGAATAGGCACTTATGCGACTGACCTCATGCGAATGGACTCATGCGACTAAGCATCTATGCGACTGAACCCTCAGTCGTGCAATTCCCATGCGACTGGACTCCCAGTCGTGCGACTGAAAACTTAGTCATGCGATTGAACCCTCAATCGTGAGAATGAATCCCAATCGTGTGAATGACCCTCAATCGCCTCTCATTCGGCCGTATGGCCTTCATTCGGTCGCCTAGCCCTAGCTGATGTAGAATGGAGTTCATCCCGAACCCAATCTGCCATTTTCGGCCTCCAAGCTCATCCAAACCCATTCTAAGCCTAAATTAACCCTCCTGGACCTTAAGAATGCATACCATAACACCATACAAGCACACACAAGCCCGAAATCATACTCTAAACGCATCATACACATCACACCCAAATGGGTCAAACACATATACACACAAAAACGGGTTTTGAACATTTTCCAGCCCCAAAATCGGTTAAAAACAAGTAAAAGTGGGGTCCTAGAACTCACACAATCGAGCACAACGACAAGAGCTTCGATTTGGCTTGCCACTCGACGGATTTGGACACCCGAATCACCCGAAAACCCCTTTTTCTTCTTTTTCTCCTCTTTTCTTTCTTTCTCTCTCTAGATGGCTGAAATTGTGGTGTGTGGGGAGAGTGGGCTGCCCTCTCCCTACACATATCACCACATTCCCCAACTTTTCTTTGTTGGCGAGTTTGGTCCCTCGACTTTGGACTTTATTTTCTTTTCTTTCTTCGCCGACTTTAAAATAATAAATTTCTGGGTGTTACATGCAGATAGGTACCAAACTTAGAGTTTAGATAGCTTCATCCTTCTTATAATTCAACAAATTCAGTGACACTTATAAGAACTCAAGGTATTTCACATATTCTGTTATTTATGTGATTACGTTTAGAATATAAACTATGAAATGATCCTTTGATAATATAATAATGTTGGTCCATGTGATCGAAAAACAGTACAATTGAGTATTGAATTGCTCAATATCAAACATTCATGCTAAACAACAAAAACTGAGAAGATAGAAGAGAAATCTAACACATATTTGATACTCAAATGAACAATAGCAATCAATAACATCAAGCACAATAGTATTTCTGTGTGAAAACTGCTTAGAATTGGTAGCTTGCAACAATGATCCACGATTAGGGTTTTGCAAGCTTTCCTTACAAAGAGAATTGTCAAAAGTATATATAGTAGTCATAGTTTCGCTGACAGTTTCGCTACTAGCGAAACTGTCATGCCGAAACTATAGTTTCGCCCGACAGTATCACAAGTTCACCGGGTAAACCAAAACAGCAAACTGTGAGCGAATGTATAGATTCGCTCACAGTTTCGCTGGACTGCTAAAACTACTAATTACTAAGAACATACAAAAGGAAACTAACAAAAGTCCTATTACAATGTAAAGTAAACAACTATACTAAAGTGAGTCCAACCTAACATGATCTTCAATACTCCCCCTAGGTTGGACCTCACTATCTTCACTTGTCTTGATTTGACTCGTCGGCTCCGGTTTCCTCTGCTGCTGTTGATCTATCTTCATCACCTCCTGCAGCAACATCTTCAGAAGCTTCAGCCACTAATCCTCCATGGTTCTTTCCTGCATCACTAGCTTCTTCAGAATGACCACTAGCCTTCGCAAACTTCCTGGTCAAATCTTGAACATCCATGGCAAAATCATCCTGAGATCTCACCCTTTCGGCTAGCCTCTTAACCTCCGACCTTACTCCTCTTATCTTGTTTGCAACATTCATAAACAGACTGGCCTCTTTTCTTGTTTCCTCTCCAGCCCCAGCCTTAATGTGATTTTCACAAAGTACCAAAAGATCTTCATCACTAAAGCTAAATAACTCCATCGGGTCAAACACTCTGAACTCTTTTCCAGGTTTTGCTCTAATCACTGCCTCTCCAGTATTGTTGTCATATAAACCACTTTTCAAAGTCCTGTAGTTTTTGGGGAAGAGGATCAGCCAATCTTACCCTATTTACAGTCTTTGGTGTTTGACTCTCAGTGACAATCTCAGTACAATCCTTCCTTTGCCTGTCTCCCAATCTTATCTTTCTTTGACCTTTTTTCTTTCAGCTTTCATGTATCCAAACGACTCGAAATTATCATTAAGTCCATTTTTTATTTCCTTCTCAAGAAATAATGCTCTTTCACTTAAGTGAGCATTGATCAAAGGCAAAGTTGCCAAACGTCTCAAATCCCATTTGGGCAAGGTCTTAAAAGCCTTCCTCTTAAGCATATAGCTGATATTTCCTCCTCTTCTTTTGATCATGAACATCTTTAAACTAGGATTGTAGCACCAACTTATGATCTTCTTATCTTCTTCCTTCCTGCTTAAACCCTCCAGATTTTGAAATAAAGGAGTAATTTCTTCCACCTCCTTCTCCTTGACCAACCAATCATTCTTGTCCATTTCAAACACATCAGCATCATCTTCTCCCTTCTTAGCAACATAAATTAGTGGTCGCTCATCAACTTCATAAAATTCTGGTTCTGAATCATAGTCTATCAATTGTTCATCCTCCTCCTCTTCATCAACCAACTCTTTCCCTCTATCAGATACTCCCTCAGTGGTAGCTGTAACAACCACTTCTTCGCCAACAATATCTTTATTAAAATCAAACTGCAAGTTTACAAACCCAGCCTCAATAATATCTTCATCATCATTCCTTCCAACATCCTCTCTGGTATCTCCTGTTCACTTCTTCAGTATTTGCTGCTCCAGAAGTACCCTCTCCTACCTTAGATGAAGTACCCACATTCAAGAATGAGTACTTAGATGTATCAGTCAAATCATCTAACTCAGATTGAGTCAGTTGACTAGGTAGGCCGGCTGCAGCTTTCATCTAAGTAATCTCCTCAAACAACTTCTTAATCAGTTTATTTTGGTCAACTAACATCCTTTGCATTCCCTCAATCACCATCCTTCTGTCTTTCTCTGATCTCCTGATTCGTAAGTTTAGTCTTAATCATACTCAGCTCATTCGCCAACGAAGTATTTAGATTACGTATCACATCCTCATCAAGATTTGCACTAGCCTCTCTCCTGGCTGTAAAACCCTCATGTCGATGTTTGGTTCTCCGCTCAGGCTCAACAAAATCAGTTTTCTTCTTAGATCTCCTTTCTTTCTCTACCCTGATCTCCTCTATTGTGCATCAATATCCTCTTCAAAATCAAATCTTTTCTTTAGCGTATCTCTTTCTTTTCTTAGTTGCATCAGCTTGCTTGCACTTGTTTCTTCAGCCCTTTTGCTTTCAGATTCATCAACCCGTCTAATATAATTCCAGCGTTCTGGAGGATACATATTCTCCCAGAGATGAGTGATTTTACCACTAAAATCATGACGGATAGCACAACAATCAGCAAAAAATACGGGTTCATCTGCACCAGTCTCTTGATTTCACCATGCTTTGGAACATCAGGAATAGATCATCAAAAATCATTTGAAGAAAGCGAGGGGTATAACAGCCATTTGTCTTTCTTAACAGCCATCAGGCTCTCTGCCATACATGCAAAAATCAGTTCTAGCTATGTTTGCCTTCTCCCCTTTACAGCACAGCACCATAGCTTTAGCCCAATCGAGATTAAGTCCATCAGATCCACCTTTACGGTGATCTAAACACATAATAAAAACATGAGCGACATATCTCCACTCCTTAGATAAGAAAGATTTGATCTCTTTCCTTGAACCAAAAGCTGGTCCCTCATACCCCATTCGTCTGAAAGCTTGAAACACTTCAGACTCTGTCATATCACTTCATCTCCAGAATCATCATCTAGTCTAAGAATCCTAGAAACCACTCTCAGCAGTGATAGTCACTTTCATGATCAATAACTTTGGCAGTGATTCTCTGTATTCTCCCTAGTATCGTATTTGCTGATCTCCAAAATCTCTAATATGAAGATCATAAATAGTAGGTGAGTGAGAAATAGCATAGGCAATAGGTGATCTCTGAAGCCATCTGATACAGTCACGAATCTCCAGCTGCTTTGGGAAGAGTCGTCTCAAAATAGCAGAGTGATGTTATTCCTCTCATCCAATTTGAGATTTGCCATGATAACCTGAAAAGAAAACAATTAAATTTGAATGAGAAATAATGAAATAGAAAATAAGACTAAAACAAAAGAACTAGCAGTTTCGGCAAGCGAAACAATAGTTTCGCTCACTAAGACATGATAGTTCGCTGAACAAAGGCAGTTTCGACAAAGAAAACAAACAAGTTTCGACAAGCGAAACAATAATTTCGCTCATTGAACTTATTATTTTCGCAGAACACAAAAGCAATTTCGACAGATTAGTATAGATTAAAGAAAGAGTTTCGCAATTAGTTTCTTCAAGCACAAACATAGTTTCGCTGTTACAAATAGTTTCGCTTGTTCTAAAATTAGTTCGTTGTTCAGAAGAAAACAAGATCAAGCGAAACTGTGCAAGATAAAGACTAGACATGCGAAATAAAGAAAAATGGCGAAACTGTTAAGTTCGCGCCGGACAGCATAACTTTACAATTTCGCTGAAAGAGAGAGAGAACTTTCGTTCAGTTTCGCAGAAGAATCAGTAGTTCGTGCGAAAGAACAGCGAACCCACGAAGAGTCACAATCCAAATTTACTTAAATGAAGTTGATTTTAACCAGATTAAAGATGAATCAAGGTTCGAAACTCACATGCGAAGCAAATAACACTAATTATCAGTCCCAAACCACAAACACAGATCAAAATCGCCAAGAAAAGTCACGGAGAAACCCTAAGAACTACACTGAACGATTTGCGAAATTATGAGAAAAATTTCGCAAACATGACTTAAATAGCTAATAGTTTCGCAGACAGCGAAACTATAAATTCGCCTGGCGAATTTACAGTTTCGCCCAGTGAAACGTAAATTGAATGGCGTAGGAGATAACTAGTTAAAACTTATAGCAAACCTATCGAGATTGCAGTTCGCTTGCGAACTATTAGCGAAAGAATAATTTCGCCACCAAAATTTATTTATTTAAATTAATTAATTTTTTGAAATAATTGTTGTATTATTTATTATTATTATTATATTATTATTATTTTATTTGTGGTATATATTTTATTTTTTATTATTATTATTTTTAATTAACATGAAGCACATCACATATGAGATCTAATTAATCAGAGATCACATTCTCTAAATATTTATGAAAAAGATGATAAAAATCATCGTAAGGATTCCTGAAGCTGATGCAACCCAAAAACAGCTAAGTGTCTCACAACATGCACTCAGTTGCTTGAAGTGAAGAGAATGCTTGGAAAGTTCTACACAAAGCATTAGAAAATACTCTAAGTGTAAAATCTTCCGAAGCCAAGACCAATATCTTCCGAAGCCAAACATGAAGTCTTCCGAAGCTTCAGAGACAAAGTCTTCCGAAGCCTCATCCTATGAAGACAGATTTCTTCCGAAGACTTTTAGTACACATGCTTTATCTGATGTACTGTTCCATAAAGCACCTTTCCGCTGCATCTCTGTAAAGTCACCAACTTACATGAGTTGGTGAAAAGGGCCTTGCTTTTGGTAACTGTACATTGAGGTCTTGAGTATTCAACTTTCCACTTTATGTACTTTATCCTTTTTGTATTGTAAAAGGATGTGAGCTATGGCATGTCATAGTCACAAGGTCAAAAGGCAGATATGCCTTTTGATCCTACAATTGATTTTGTTAGTGTCTAGTCAATTGTATCCAGCTGGCCTTCAAAGTATGGCCGGCTGTAGGTTGTAGTATAAGTATTTCAAGTTCTTGTATCTTTCTTTATGCTTTGTAACACTTGTAAAAGAACTTGAGAAAGCAATATACTGCCTCCTTGAAACCCAATTCTCTTGTTCTGTCTCTTTACTTTACTTGTGTCTTTGTATCACTTTGGTAACCCAGTTCACTGTTTGATTAGAGCTTAGTTATCTCCTCATTGTGTTGTTGTGTTGTAATTGTGGTTAAGCCCTTAAACGGTCCTGCAATTGGTATCAGAGCTTTCCAGGCTCTTGATATAAGATCTAACCATCTTAAGATCCCTCACACACACAAAAGCTAAACTCTTCAAATGGCTGCCATCTCTAAGACTGATATGGAGACTGGAACCATGAACAAATCCCCACTGATCACTCTTGATGATTTTGACACCTGGTGCATGAGGATGGAAGGCTTCATCAGGTCTCTTGATTCAAGAATGTGGGAATCTGTTGAGAATGGACCTTTCATACCCAGCACCCCCTCTGCTACTGGTGCTGGTATGATTCTAAAGATGTGGCCAACTACTCAGATGAAGATAGAAAAAGAGTAGAGATTGACAGGAAGGCCATGACTGCTCTTCAGACTGCTCTCCCAAACTCTGTATACAGAGGCTTCAAGAAGTGCAAGACAGCCAAACAGCTGTGGGATGCACTGAAGCTGATGTATGAAGGCTCCTCTGAAGCCAAGGAGAACAAGAAAGATCTTCTGAAGCAGCAGTTTGAAAATTTCACCTTCAAAGTAGGTGAGACCATGACTCAACAATACTTCAGGTATGTTGAGATTGTGGATACCCTAGTGGATGGAGGAGTTCCTCTTGAAAACAGGGACATTGTAAGGAAGTACATGTCCTCACTTCCTAGGCAATGGACACACTATTGTGTGGTGATCAAGAGGACTGAGAACCTTAAGACTCTTACTCTTACAGAGTTGTATGGGATTCTCAGTGGATACCAGATGGAGATGAACATGCAAGGTTCATCTGGCAACTCCAACAATCAAATGGGTTCAGCCCTTCATGTGGTTGAAAGGGACAGCATAGAACCTCAGCATCATCTCTTATGCTACCCTGACAACTCACAAAAGGGTCCTTTCATCACCTTCCCGGAGACACCAAGGGAGAACTTTACTCAAGGAAGCCCATTCCAAGAGACAAGTTCTTCTCAAGCCTTTGTGTCTGCAGATGAAAGCTGTGGGAATTATCTCTTCACTCTTGAAGACCTGGACTGTATCCATCCAGATGACCTGGAATACATGGAGATAGTTCAGCAGATGGCTCTCCTCACTCACAGAGCCAAGAAGTTCTACAAGAGGACAGGAAGAAGATTTCCAAGCAATGCTACCAGCAGTAAGTTTGGGCTGGATAAAAGCAAAGTTAAGTGTTACAACTGTAACCTTATGGGTCACTTTGCCAGGGAGTGTAAGGCACCTAAAGCAACTGGGGGCCAAACACAACCCAGACCAAACTTTACTGAAAGCTCCTCAAGCTGAGAAGACAAAGCAACATGCTGCTGTTGCTGTTGAAGAAGGAGGCTTTGACTGGAGTTTTCAGGTGGAGGATGCTTCTCCAAACCAAGCACTGATGGCTGACCATGATGAAGCCAAGGTATTGGAACATCTTTGCTCCCCTGAATGCATTGCTAAAGTAAATAGATACAGGTCCTATAACCTAGAGATGAGATCTGATCTTGAGTCATTAAACATATTAAAATCTGATTTAGAAAGTCTGAAAATGATTACAAGTTAAAGATAGAAGACTTGGAGAAAACCATTTCAGTACTAAAACATGAACATACAGATTTCAGAACTCAGATCCAAGATCTCATCACTAAGTTAACTGAGTGCCAGGCTGAGCTTGTGATCAGCAAAGCCAAGGCAGAGAAAAGTGTTCTTGAAGAAGAGACCTTCAAGAACATGATATCCTCATCCCTGCACAACAAGGTTTGTTATCAAAATAGACAGGGACTAGGATCAAATGAGATAGCTCCTCCACACACAATCTTGTCTGTAAGATCTCCTAGGTGTGGAACTTGTAAGATGAGCTTCCTCTCATAGATCCTGTAAGTGAGGATGATGAAGAAGTGATAGTGAAGAATTCCTCTGAGAAGAGTGAAGAAGAGGATTCTTCCAAGGGCCACTATCCTTCTGAGGAGAAGAAATCAACTGTGATGACCAAGTCCAAAAGAAAGAACTTGATCAGAAAGAGCAAAAGAAAGGCAAAGAAGGCTCAAGAAATCAAGGCTACTTTTGATGCTAAGCAGAAACAAGTTTTTATCTCTGCAGGTTTCAAAGTAGTAAGGACTGAAGACATCAACCAAGACTCCTCAGCTAAGAGTCATGGTTCTTGTTCAAATCATCTCAGTGTCAAGAAGAAGACTGAGCTGCTGTGTACCACTGCTGCACAGCCTGGACCATCAAACTCCAAGAACAGTTCACAGCCCAAAGGAACTGTCTCAGCATCTACCAAGATGAAGGTGGAGAAGGGATGTGACCAAAGCCAGTCTTGCTCTCAAAGGGAGACTTCTTTGAAGAAGAAAATGTTATGTGTTATGTGTGAAAGTACTTCTCACATTGCTAAGGATTGCCCATACAATCCTAAAAGTACTGTCCACATGACTAAAACAAAGACTTCAAAGAGTCTCAAGAAGTCTCAAGCTTCGGAAGGAAAGTCTGTTTCCTTCGGAAGCTCCAAATCAAAGAAGGAGGTAAGTGGAAAATTACCTTCGGAAGCAAAGTTGGTCTCGGAAGAAAGGAGTTCTTCCGAAGCACTAAAGTCTGCTGCAGTGACTGTAGATTCTTCCGAAGGATCAGTCATCAAAACTTATGAAGTTCTAAAAGCTTCTAAGGTTTTGAAGGTCAAGTCCAAGACTCCAAAGGTGGTATGGAAGTCTAAGAAAGACCAAATGACTGAGGTTTCTCCATCAACAACAGCTGAAGATCCCATAGTACAACCATAGGATCTATTACTGTTGCATTACCTTCTATTACTGTTAATGAGCCCAAGACAAGTAAGGCTTGGGTTTCCAAATGTAACTAATCATCTTCTCTGTGCAGGAACAGCTCAAGACCAACAGGAATGTCTGGATAATTGACAGTGGCTGTTCCAGGCACATGACAGGCAATAGGTCTCTACTCCATAACTTTGAGAGAATTGATGGAGGACCAGTTGCTTTTGGAGGAGATGAAGGTGGTTACATTTCTGGAAGGGGCAAGGTCACAAATGGTAAGCTCAGCATTGAGAAGGTAAACTTTGTTAAGGAGCTTGGGTACAATCTTCTGAGTGTATCCCAATTTTGTGATCAGAGTCATAACATGCTCTTTACTGAGCATGAGTGCATTGTTCTCAAACCTGGTGTGGTCATTCCTCATGAGCATATCTGCTCAGAGCCCCCAGGAAAGGGAACATGTACAAGATGGATTTGCAAGAAACATCTCCCTCAGGAGAAGTTTCATGCTTTCTATCTAAAGCAAATAGTGATGAGTTTCCTATGGCATAAAAGAATGTGCCATGTAAACTTTAAGAACATGAATAAATTAATTAAACATGATCTGGTAACTGGAATGCCAAAGAAAGAGTTTACTAGTGATGATCATTGTGTGCATGCCTGAAAGGGAAGCAACACAAGGTATCTCACAAGCCTAAGGAAAAGAACTCCATCACTACTCCCCTACACTTGTTACATATGGATCTCTTTGGCCCCACCAGTGTAATGAGTTTAGGAAGGACCTCTTACTGTCTGGTGATCACAGATGATTTTACAAGATTCACTTGGGTCTTCTTCCTTAGAACTAAGGATGAAACCCCTGAGATTCTGAAAAATTTCATCTTAAAAGTTGAGAATCAATGTGATCACAAGGTCAAAACCATAAGATGTGATCAAGGAACTGAATTCAAGAACAAATCCTTGATGCATTTTGTGATGAAAAAGGTATTACAAGACAATATAGTGCTCCCAGGACTCCTCAGCAAAATGAGTTGCTGAAAGGAGAAACAGGACACTTATTGAAGCTGCAAGGGAACTATGTTGTCTGACTCTAAACTGCCTATCACCTTCTGGGCAGAGGCAGTCAATACTGCTTGCTATGTGCAAAACAGAGTTTTAGTAGTTAAGACACATGGTAAGACTCCTTATGAACTTTGGCACAAGAGGAAACCTTTCATTGGTTTTCTCAGGTCATTTGGATGTCCCTGCACCATCTTGAATACCAAAGATCAAATTGCCAAGTTTGCTGAGAAATCAGATGATGGACATTTCATTGGATACTCTTCTCAAGCTAAAGCTTATAGAGTATACAATCTCAGAACTAGAATTGTTGAGGAGTCAGCCAATGTGACTTTCAATGAGCACACTCCTTGTGTGGCTGGTTCTGGTCCGGATTGGCTGTTTGATCTTGATTTAGTTACCAACTGTTTTAACAAATCTTGTGAGCATGTTTCAGGATCTGCAGAAAATCTAAATACAGGTGATCCTGATCCAAGATTTGAGCTAGGAAGACCTTCAACTCATACATCTTCAGCTCCAGTTGGAACTACTTCAGCAAATGAGGTTTCTATCAGCACAACAATGACAAATTCAGCTGATACATCTGGCATGCCTTCAAATTCCAGCTCAGAGGCCTCTCAACCAGATAAAGATACCTCACTTGTAGAAGACAACAATGGTGATGGTGATAGTGATCAGGAATTTCTTGATGCTAATAACCACACCATAGATGACAACATCAATGATGTCTCACACTCATTGGATCAAGTTAATCTTGATAAGTGTGATAATGTGGAGGGTGAATCTTCAAGACCAGATTTAAATTTCTCAAATTTAGATCTTTCTCAACAACTTGCTGTGATCCCTCAGCTAAGGATCCACAAGTCTCACCCCACCACAAACATCATTGGAGATGTTGTCACAGGGGTAAGAACAAGAGGACAAACCCATGAAGCAAATGTTTGTCTTCACTCTTGTTTCTTATCTCAGATAGAGCCCAAGAAAGTTGATGAAGCTCTAAAGGATGGAAGTTGGGTTGAAGCTATGCAACAAGAGCTGCTTCAATTCAAAAGGCAGAAAGTTTGGAACCTTTGTCCTCTTCCTCATGGGAAGACTACCATTGGAACCAAATGGGTTTTAGAAACAAGAAGGATGATAGGGGAATCATCATCAAGAACAAGGCAAGACTAGTTGTTCAAGGATACACACAAGAAGAAGGGATTGACTACACTGATGTCTTTGCTCCTGTAGCAAGACTAGAAGCTGTTAGGATATTCCTGGCATTTGCTGCATCCAAGAACTTCAAGGTCTACCAACTTGATGTAAAGTGTGCTTTCTTATATGGAGTGATTGATGAGGAGGTTTATGTCAAACAGCCACCTGGTTTTGTAGACCCTGATCATCCTGATTATGTCTGCAAGCTTGACAAAGCTCTTTATGGGCTGCATCAGGCACCCAGGAAGTGGTATGAGACACTATCTAAGTATCTCTGCAAGCATGGATACAGAAGAGGTACTATAGATGGAACCCTCTTCATCAAAGGACAGGGAAATGACTTATTGCTGGTTCAAGTATATTTGATGACATCATCTTTGGTTCAACTAATCCAAAGCTCTGCAAAGACTTTGAGAAGCTGATGAAAGACAGATTTGAGATGAGTTCAATGGGAGAACTCAACTTCTTTCTGGGAATTCAAGTGAAGCAGGTTGAAGATGGCATCTTCATAAGTCAGTCAAAGTATGTTCAAGACATACTCAAGAGGTTCAATATGACTGATTGTAAGATTGCTAAGACACCCATAGCCAGAAACCACTCCCTTGGTCCAGATCTTGAGGGGGAGTGTGTAGATGAGCACTTATACAGGGCTATGATTGGGTCTCTTATGTATCTTACAGCTAGCAGGCCTGATATCATGTTTGCTACATGTATTTGTGCAAGATATCAAGCCAACCCTAAGATGTCTCACTTAATCACTGTGAAAAGGATTTTAAGATACCTCAAAGGTGCTTCAACACTTGGTCTATGGTATCCAAAGAATCCAAATTTCAATCTGTATGCCTATACAGATAGTGATTATGGTGGTTGCAATATGACTGCAAAGTCTACATCTGGGGGATGTCAATTCCTTGGTGGAAGGGTGGTCTCATGGCAATGCAAGAAACAATCCTGTGTGTCTGCATCAACTGCTGAGGCTGAATACATTGCTGCTGCAAGCTGCTGTGCTCAAGTGCTTTGGATTCAAAATCAGATGCTGGACTATGGATTTAACTTCAAGAGACTCCTATCCACATAGACAACAATAGCTATCTCTATCACTGAGAACCCTGTGCAGCACTCAAGGACCAAACACATCAACATCAGGTATCATTTAATAAGGGATACTATGAAAAAGATTAATTAAACTAGTCAAAGTTCATACAGATGAACAATATGCTGATCTGTTCACCAAAGCTTTTGATGAACAGAGATTTAAGTATCTGATATCAGCTATTATTGGATGATTAACTTTGAGTAGACTTTTTATTAAAACTAATTCTAATTATTTCTTCTTAAAAATATGTGTGTCCTAAGTTGTCTAGTTCATCACTTTCATAAGCTCATGTTTTCTTGGATGTAAAATTCTTTTTGAAGACTTTCCTTAGATTCTTGAAAATTTCTGATACTTCGGAAGATAAAATTTTATCTTCGGAAGAAAAACATGTCTTTAAAATAAATAACTGTCTAAGAGATTTTACCTTCGGAAGAAGTAAAGATTCATCTTCCGAAGCTTAAAATTCTTATCTCAGACACTTATCTATTTTCAGAACCTTTTCCTTCCGAAGCAAAATTAACCTTCGGAAGCTTTGTTTATTTTCATACAAAGCATTCAAGGGTTTATTTCTCTTCCGAAGCATAATTATCAAGACTCTCAGGAAAATCTTCCGAAGCCATTTTAGCTTCGGAAGCTTTTTAAATCAAAACTTCCGAAGACAAATAAACTTCGGAAGCTTTTCGAATTCCAAGAAAACTACTTTTGAGCAAAAGTAAACTACCTTTTCAGAGGTGGGACCGACTTTCGGATTTCAAAGTTTATCCTCTTTCATTAACTTTGGTTCAAATCCCTTTTCATATAAATACCCAACGGTTCCCCCTCTTTCCCACTATCTTCCTCAATTCTACTGTTTCTCTAACCTAATTCTCTAAACCGCCTTTGCTTTCTACCTTTCTTCACCCTTAAGCTTCTGAAATGGCCAACCTTAACCGCAGAAACAACCCTGATTTCTCCATGCAACTACACAGGCAACATAATCAAGTTGCTCTGTTAAGCTCTGAGAAAGATGCAAGTTTCTCAGAGATTTGCCAATTCTTGACTCTGTCAAACTACTTCACCTCCCTGACCATTGATCCTCCTCTATATGAGGATCAGTTGCTTGAATTCTGGAAGACCTGCCAAGAGGTCATTATGGATGGGGAGAAGGCACTGTCTGCCACAGTGCAAGGGAGGACAGTCTTCATCACTCACTCCGGCCATCATTAACCAACATCTACAGCTGGATGATGAAGAAGGTGAGGTGTCCTTCCCAAAGAAGCTGTTAATCATTCTTTTGAGCAGATGGGCTATGAGGGAGATTTCTCTGTAAAGACCTTTAGGAAAGGGAAGGTCTCATCCCAATGGAAATTCCTGCTCCATGTGGTTATCCACAGCTTGTCAAACAAGCATGGTGGATGGGACCAGATTCCTGAGGATCTCTCCTTCATAGTTCATGGAATGGTTCAAGGGGTCAAGTTCAGGTATTCACAATTTGTTATACTAATTTACTTGCAAACTTAGACTCCTTAGAGTATTACATGTTTCCTAGATATGTTCAACACATTCTCAACTGTGAACTGGGCTCACAGTTGAGGGAAACAGGTAATATTCTTAAATTGGGACAGATGAAGCCCGGCATCTTTAAAATAATGAAGAAGCCAACTGTAGGCTTCTCTGGGGTAGAAACAGCCCTAGTCCCAAAAATGTTAGAGCTCATTGCTCAAGGTGACAACCTAGCAACACAAGCTAGTGTTGAACCCACACCTCTTTTGTCCCTACCATTAAAAAGACCAGAAATCACCCTCACCTACCAAAGAAAATCCAAACGAACCCCTGCTCAGACTATTGAGTCTGTGCAGGCCCCCAAATACTCAACCTTACAGGAAGAAGTGGACACTAGAGCTCCCACTTCTCCTGAGGAGCAAACCACTCCCATTACTTCACCTATCAGGGCTGAGGTTCCTCAAGCTCACCCTGATGAGCTCAATAGCCCAACAACCTTAAGCCTTCACTCTGAGTCTCAACACTCAAGTGGACAACCTTCAGGGGACAGCTACCATCCCCAGCCTTTGGATCTCAACCAACCAATTCCCAACCTATCCTTTTACACTGATGAAGACTTAGGATTCAGTGAGTACCATGAGTCTCTCTTCTCCTCCCCTACTCAAAGAGAGATGAGTACCTCTGACTCTCCTCAGTCTATCCCCCATCAGTCACCTGTTACTGAGGTGGACACTTCTGAACCTGTTCAGGATGTCCATATGGAAGAGGCTCTCACTTTTGAAAGTGATTACATCATTAAGACCTCAACCATGGCAACTCAGCCCATTGGCATCTCAACTGAGGCTGCCAGTGAGCAGAGGAAAACCAGCAGCCAAGAAACTCAAGCTGGTGGTGAGAGAGAGGACTTTGGTCCAATCATCTCATCCCCCAATGAATCTTCTGATGAAGATGAGGGGAATTTGAGACTAAAGGTGCAACAACTGTCAAAAACATGCACCTACTTAGTCTCTAAGGTTAGTCACTTGGAATCTCAGGTGACTACCTTGCAAAACAGGGTCAATGATCAGCAACTCCAGATTTCATATCTATGCAGGAAAAACTAGCTGGGAGACCTTTAAGAAGAGCTCAACCAGGAACACAAGAACCTGTGGAAGTGATTGACTTATCCTCCAGCTCACCTATGCAAGTGGGTGATGCTACCAAAAAGGGGGAGAAAGTTGTTACAACCACAGAACCTGGGAGTTCTTCAGAGAGAATGGACATAGAGGACTCACCATCCTCACTTGCTGTTGTGCATTCTCAGCAACTTCCTCAAGTTCACATTAATGTGGACTCTATAGACTCTCTCATCAGGAGTCTCTTTGAGGAAGGCATACCAAGGGCTGTCTCATCTCCACCACTGGGAACTGGCAATCAAATCATAAGGTGGAGGTATGATGATGACAGAAGAGCCCTCATACTTCAAAGAGTTCAAGGCCAACAAGAAGTTTTTCAATTCCAAAGCCTGAGCTTTTATGAAAGACTGGATTTAGTCAACCTGCCACTTGTCAATCCAAGCAATTCAAGACAAGCTGACAGGCTGGCTCAAAGAATCCAAGACAGGATCATGGCAGAGTTCTCTCTAAGAAGGAGACTTAGGGAATCAGGCAATGTCATCGGTCAACTGGATGTTGAGGTGGACCCTAAGATTAGTTTCATAGGGGAAACCTTGACTGAAGGCCCAGTGACAGAACCTGAGACCCCTGTCTCATCATCAACAACTGCTGCTGAGGTCCAAACTCCATCTGAGACACCTGCTGGTGAAGGTGTTTCTCAGCCTCTCTCTGGCCAGAGCATGGAAGCTACTCCAAGCAATGAAGGCCAAGCTCAATCCTCCCTGAGTCACAAAGGTCTGTTGGTGACAAAGGGAAAAGGATAATGACTCCTGAGGAAATTGAGGAGGAAGAGAGAGAGAGGAAAAGGAGACTAAGGGGAGAAAGTTCCACTGGGTCATCTAGCTTCATGCAAGCTGCAATCAGGCAGCTGCCCCCAGACCAAATACTCAGGATGATGAGTTAAGGGCAGTCAGGATTACCTACTTACAGACCAGGAACTATGACATTGATGAGATCATCTCCCTCCCCTTAGAAGAACTAAATGAACTGGCTGACAGAGAAGTGTCAAGAGAGTTGAAGGAGAAAGAGGATGCAATGATACTTCTCCAACTCAAAGAGGAGAAGAGACAGAAAAGACTTTACAAGCATGCTCCTACTCTCTCACCAGTTCAAGAAAGTCCTGCACAGGAAGATGTGGCTCCACAAGAACCTCAGGTAGATAAAGAGGAAGATAGGATCAAATGATCAACTACCTGAGTGCCACAGGCTTCTATCAGGCAGATGCACTTCCCTTTGTCCTATGACTTCATTGAGTTCGAGTATCTAAAGCAACTTGAACTTGAGTTAGTCAAGGAAAGAAAGACAACCAAAAGGAAACTAAGGGAAGAAGCTGCAAAGTCAAGGGCCACCATTCAAAAGAATGCAAAGAAGTCTGCTGACAGACAAAGAATGGTGAGCTTCTTGAAGCTGTATGGATTCTCCGGAAGGAGACTTGGCCCCATGTCTCTATCCACTATGGATGAGCATATTAGGGTGATCAAGCAGAAGATTAAGAGTGGAGAACTTATTGACTTGCACTCTCTTCCAAGTCAAGTCCCACCTGAAGTGGAGGTCAAGTTTGAACAACCAGAGACACCTCAACCAGCACCTCCAGCTGAGCCCCAGCAAGCTTCATCTTCTGATCCTAGGCAGGGTCAAACTCCCTCTCCTTCTGAACCTGTGAGGGAGGAACACCCAACTGAGAAAGACACTGATGATCAACATGGTGCTGCAGACCAGTCTTCTCAGTTAAAGACAACCAAGAGGAAGAAGAGGATGGCTTCTAAACCAAAGACAAAGAAGAAGAAGCCAAAGTCATCTACCTCTGCACCTCAGGCTGAATCAGATCAACCTGAGGAAGTGCATGATGAGGCAGCCCAATCAACTCCTATTCAAGTGGCTCCTCTAACTAGTGAGACACCCATCTTGTCCTGGACATACTCTACCAATCCAGAGAGATGGACTGTTATCAGAGATCAAGGTGTTGAGAATGTCTACTCATGGCAAGACATAATCAACTTACCTCTGCATGATCTCTTTGAGATGAGAAGATATTATGAAAGTCTTGATGATCCTGACCATCTCATGAAGAAAGGAATGGTCCTGATTGTACTGAAGACTACCAACATTTGAAGATCTTCTAAGTGTTTTGGTAGCATCAGCCTAGGGGGAGTTTGTAAGGATTCCTGAAGTCTGATGCAACCCAAACAGCCTAAGTGTCTCAGCAACATGCACTAAGTACTGAAGTGAAGAATGCTTCGGAAGTTTTACACAAAGCATTAGAAAATACTCTAAGTGTAAAATCTTCCGAAGCCAAGACCAATATCTTCCGAAGCCAAACATGAAGTCTTCCGAAGCTTCAGAGACAAAGTCTTCCGAAGCCTCATCCTATGAAGACAGATTTCTTCCGAAGACTTTTAGTACACATGCTTTATCTGATGTACTGTTCCATAAAGCACCTTTTCCGCTGCATCTCTGTAAAGTCACCAACTTACATGAGTTGGTGAAAAGGGCCTTGCTTTTGGTAACTGTACATTGAGGTCTTGAGTATTCAACTTTCTACTTTATGTACTTTATCCTTTTTGTATTGTAAAGGATGTGAGCTATGGCATGTCATAGTCACAAGGTCAAAAGGCAGATATGCCTTTTGATCCTACAATTGATTTTGTTAGTGTCTAGTCAATTGTATCCAGCTGGCTTTCAAAGTATGGCCGGCTGTAGGTTGTAGTATAAGTATTTCAAGTTCTTGTATCTTTTCTTAATGCTTTGTAACACTTGTAAAAGAACTTGAGAAAGCAATATACTGCCTCCTTGAAACCCAACTCTCTTGTTCTGTCTCTTTACTTTACTTGTGTTCTTAGTATCATACTTGGTTAATCCAGTTCACTGTTTGATTAGAGTTTAGTTATTCTCCTCATTGTGTTGTTGTGTTGTAATTGTGCTTAAGCCCTTAAACGGTCCTGCAGACATCAGCTTGAGCATTTCCTGAAACATGTTAAAATAAAGGTCAACTATGAAAGTTGGTGTGTTTCTAAGGGTTTAATATCATAATATATCAAAAGGTTTACAAGTAGCATTCATGTCAATAGTTATGAGTTATACAAGTTTAATAAAAACATATAGCTACAATCAACCTTGACAAGATTAAGATTACAAGTTTATAACGATTAGCTAAGTGTACTTGGTTCCCATGCTGAACAAGTCATACGTCATCAGGAGCCGGCAATACATCGGCTTAGCACCAAATAGGCTTGTCAGGCCCATAGATCTATGATGTCGTCAGGCTAGGCTAGCAATAGTATGTTACCAACATATTATGTATCTCATATAAAGCTCACAATAACAAAAAACCATGACGAAATATAAGTATGATTGCATGTGTGTTACAAGTATAAAACGTTTACAAGTGTAAGTTGATAAGTTTAACATGTTTCACCCCAAAATGGTGTGAAATAATATAAAAAGGGGCAAGAAACTCACTTGACCAATTAGATAAAATGATATTAATAAGAATAATAAACGACATTCCAACGAAAACCTTCACAGGTACCTAAACGTATACATTATGTAAGGCCCCGTTCCTGGGACCTTACAGTTGGATCCTCATCCCACATAAAACATATAATTACATTTTTTTTCATAATACGTTGCAGCGGAAACATTAAAAACAACATTTTCATTTCATCAAAATACTTTTGCAAATAATACAACCGTTCCTTTTACAATATCATTTTACATTTCATTACAAAAGCATAATGAATATTGGATGCATCCAAAATACGCTGATTAGCCGCCCTGTGCCATCCTCAACAACATACCTGTCAACTGGAAACACATCAAAGTCAGCGTGCTGAGTGAGTTCTAGTTTTAAATAAAACATACTTTACTCCCTTTATTAAACCTTTCGTTACTTTCGTAAGCAATCACACAACATACATACACATAGATAATGTTTATTATCTTCATCATTACATTCGTACTTTAACTTTCGTTCGATCATTCATTCTTACTTTCATTTGTTCGTTAATTATTACATCTTTTCTTTCTATTGAAACCATGAACTTTACCCTTCTGTTCATGGTACTGGGCCTAGGCCTATCATAGACCTTCTATAACGGTGCACAACACCTTATGGTCACAGTACCTAAGGTTAAAGGTTCAGGATCATTACATCTGTTATTTCGTCACGTTCGTTACATTCTTCATTCGCTTCATTCGTTATAACATCTTTTCTTACGTTCGCTCATTTCATACATTTCGCATTTGCGCATCATCGTACCCGAAGTACATATCACACAGATCGTACACATAAGGTAGCCAAAATCGCACGCTATCTCATGGGTTAGCCAAGATCGCACGCTACATAATCCACATGAGTTAGCCAAAATCGCACGCTTCCCTTATGCTTTCCATCGCACATATCGCACAAATCGCACCATCGGAGTGGTCACCAAGACCGACTCCCCTGTGTGTGTGGAGAATTCTCGGGGGTTTAGCCAGAATCGCACGCCATCTCATGGGTTAGCCAAGATCGCACGCTACATAAACCACATGAGGCAGCCAAAATCGCACGCTACATAGCACACAGTAAATACCACATCGCACGTATCGGAGCAGTTACCAAAACTGAACTCCCTACTGTGTCTATGTCCCCTTATAAGTAAGCCAAGATTACACGCTTAATACACACACAGTTGAG
Source organism: Flaveria ramosissima (assembly GCA_025215565.1). Classification (NCBI taxonomy): domain Eukaryota; kingdom Viridiplantae; phylum Streptophyta; class Magnoliopsida; order Asterales; family Asteraceae; genus Flaveria; species Flaveria ramosissima. The sequence goes on along the minus strand of CM046044.1, from coordinate 8,255,981 downwards.
CTAACAACTCTCAATGAGTCGTGAACCTCCTTTCTTCTTTCCCAAGCCATCCTTACTCTCATTTGTTAGTTCATGCTTGCATTCATTTATTACGTTCCTCTTTTCATTATCTTCCACTTTACGTTACATAATACTTTCATTACATTCATTAACATACATCTCACAACCACGAGAAGATAATCACACATAATAATAAGGAACATAACAACATATAACATCATCACACACGACACTCATACATACATAACATACATCATGCACAATCACACGACATCAAACATCACACGAATCACGCGCATCGCATCACACATAACTATAAGGCATCACACGACAGCATGCATCGCATTATCATCATCATCAGCTCATCATCATAAATCATTAACATCACACACATGCCCGACATAACGTCTATGACCTCGAAAGTCAACTTACACAAGCCTCCGAGAACCTCCCGAGTCAAACCCACAACTTCACTTTCCCTCGAAGGTCATAAGATAAACCGTTGTTCTTTCGGGCGTATGAACCCTACTTGAGCGTATGGACACCCTCCAGTCGCATGGCCTTCCGGGAGACTGAACACTTAGGCGAATGAACATCAGGCGAACGGACCCTATGCAAATGGACCTATGGGCGAATGAACATCTATGCGTATGGACTCTCAGTCGCATAGCTTTCATGCGTATGGCCTTCAGTCGCATGACTTCAGGCGCATGGACTTCAGTCGCATAACCTTCGTGCGAATGAACCTCAGTCGCACACTCCTTCAATCGCATGCCTTACAGGCACATGAACTTCAGTCGCATGACCCTCACGTGTATGGACCTCAGTCACATGGCAATCGTGCGCATGGACCTCAATCGCACGCCAATCGGCCGTAATGCCTCCAATCGCACTCCAGTCGGTCGCCTAGCCCTAGCTGATGCAGAATGCAGTTCATCCCGACTGCAGCCGATGGTTTTCGGCCTCCAACCTCTCCAAACCTCTTCAAGATCAAATCAACCATTGTAAGCCTTAGGGAAACATACCACGACTTTATTCAAGCATAACCAAGCACAAAATCAAGCCCCAAACGCATCAAACACATACACACATGCATAAAACGAGTTCACCCAAAAGCTCGAAAATGGGTTTTCAGATGTGTTCCAGCCCAAAATCATTCAAAACGTGTAAAAGAGGGGTCCTAGAACTCACACAAACGATCCCGTCGAGTAGAGCTTCGATTTGACCCACTACACGACGATTTCCACGCTCGAATCCACCCGAACCAAGCTTTTCTTTTCCTTTTCTTTTCTTCTTCTTATTCCTCTCTTGGATGAAAATGAGAAGGATGGGGTGTCTTCCCCCTTTTATACTCCCATTCATCGAAGTTTCTCTCGCTGGCGAGTTTGGTCCCTCGACTTTGGACTTTATTTCTTTTTCTTCTTTCGTCGGCTTCAAAGAAAATTTTCCGGGTGTTACACATTACAAGTTTAAGTTTAATAATAAGATTAACATTTAACGTGAACTAGGTTTCAATAAGAATTTGGAGTTTTTATAAATAAGATTGTTATCGAAATCATAAATATATATTTTAATACATTGAAAGAAAGCTTAATTAATTCTTTTTATAATGATTTATGAAATTAAAAGAAATTAATTCATTATAGTGATTTAATTATAAAATGTGAATAAAATTTGTAATTAACATAATTAATCAATAATTAAAGATAACGTAATGACCAATGATAATCTAGTGATTTCAACTATTTAAAGTTTATTTTATAAAAATAAACTAATTATAACATTTGTTAATAATATTTTATAAAAAAATGTTAAGGTATTTTAAAGTGATAAATTTCCTATAAAAAATAGTTAACTTTAAGAATAAACAAAGTTTACAAAACTGATTTTTATAATTTTTAAATTTTTCTATATTTTTTTAAGGCTGCAAAAGCCTAAACAAAATAAGTTGAGGGTGCCCGGTTTGAACCCGGGACCTCAAGAATGACATGGGAGTGTGTAACCAATAGACCAGGGCCGCAGCCGTGGTAGATGATGGTTTATAAATTATTAAAACACAATCATAAAACCAAACCCGCAAACACATAAACCTTAGAACGATTGTGATCCAAATTGAACATTAATTTGATAACGATTACAGAAATAAACATGGGGCTTTGATTCCCCATGTAATTTCGAGTAGGTACACATGTTTAATTACCCGAATTGAAGATGGATTGAAGATGAACAAGCTATGAACAGGTCGCGACCAACGTAAAGCTTGTTTGATGTTCAAATGATGAGTATAATCAAATTAACTTCGTGGAGAGCGTCAGATGGTGTTCTTGATACAAAGCCCCTTGTCAATTTGGGTTCAGTTTGTTCAGAGAGTGGGTTTCGATAGAGTTGCAGGTCGCGGGGTCAGAGAGAATCGGGTATGAGATTTGTGTGTGTTTCAAGTGCAATTGGAAGTAGTGTTCGATTAGGAATAGTTAGATGATTGTTTAGGTTCGTTTAATTAGATTATAATTAGAGATTTAATGCTCGAACGGCTATGGGATTAAAGGAATCGGTTATTCGATCGTTTGAGGTTTGTAACCGGCTTGTAAACGCAATTAAATGGTATAACCAAGTTCGACTTGAGTTCATGCAGTTAGAATGGTGTTAGGGGTTACGATTTAAAGTAATTTGGTGGTTTTTAAGGCCGCTGGACTCCGGCCGGAGGGTGGCCGGAGTTGTGACCAGAAAATCGGGGTGAAGGGGGAAATTGGTTTGGGTTTTCCAAAGTTACACATTTAGTCCCTGAACTTTTTTACCTTTATTATTTTATGCCAAAAGCTTCTATCTAAGTTTTAAATTTGACACAATGACCCCCTCAACTTAAATACACTTTAAGTTTTAATTATCTATTAGTAGCTTAACTTTTATAAATGGTTGATTTTTATTATTATTATTCTATTATTTTTTAGTATTCTTTTTATTTTTTTAGAATTATGATTTAAATGAGACTTTATCATAATAAGCGAATGTTGTAGATACTCGTATTATTGTTATTATTAGTATTTTTATTATTATATTTATTGTTATTGTTATTGTTATTGTTATTGTTATTGTTATTGTTATTGTTATTGTTATTGTTGTTGTTATTGTTGTTGTTATTGTTGTTGTTATTATTGTTGTTATTGTTGTTGTTATTGTTGTTGTTATTGTTGTTGTTATTGTTGTTGTTATTGTTGTTGTTGTTGTTGTTTTGTTTTTGTTGTTGTTGTTGTTGTTGTTGTGATTATTGTTGTGATTGTTGTTTTATTGTTTGTTATTCTTGTTGTTTTATTGTTTTTTATTCTTGTTGTTTTGTTTTTGTTTTTTGTTCTTGTTGTTTTGCTTGTTTTTTTTTTTTTTTTTTCTTGTTTGTTGTTCTTTTTGGTTTGTTCTTGTGTTGGTTCTTGGTGTTGTTCTTCTTGTTTTCTTGTTGTTTTTCTTGTTGTTTTATTCTTGTTTTATTGTTTTTTTTTGTTGTTTTATTGTTTTTGTGCTTGTTGTTGTGATCGTTGTTGTTATCGTTGTTGTTATCGTTGTTGTTATCGTTGTTGTTATCGTTGTTGTTATCGTTGTTGTTATCGTTGTTGTTATCGTTGTTGTTATTGTTGTTGTTATTGTTGTTGTTTTCGTTGTTCTTATCGTTGTTGTTGTTGTTGTTATTGTTGTTGTTATTGTTGTTGTTATTGTTGTTGTGATTGTTGTTGTGATTGTTGTTGTGATTGTTGTTGTTATTGTTGTTGTTATTGTTGTTGTTATTGTTGTTGTTATTGTTGTTGTGATTGTTGTTGTGATTGTTGTTGTGATTGTTGTTGTTCTTGTTTTATGATTTGTGTTGTTGTTCTTGTTGTTGTGATTGTTGTTGTTATTGTTGTTGTTATTGTTGTTGTTCTTGTTGTTGTTATTGTTGTTTTTGTTGTTGTTTGTTGTTGTTGTTGTTTTTTGTTTTTGTTGTTTGTGTTGTTATTGTGTTTTTTATTGTTGTTTGTTGTTGTTTTTTTGTTCTTGTTTTTTCTGTTGTTGTTTTTTCTTGTTTTTTTTGTTGTTTTTGTTGTTGTTATTGTTTATTGTTATCGTTTTTGTTATCGTTTTTGTGATCGTTGTTGTTCGTTTTTTTATCTCGTTTTTTTTCGTTGTTGTTATCGTTGTTTTTTCTCGTTGTTTTTTCTCGTTGTTGTTATCGTTGTTGTTATCGTTGTTGTTTCTCGTTGTTGTTATCGTTTTGTTATTTTTTTCTTTTTTTTATCGTTGTTGTTTGTTGTTTTTTTTCTTTGTAGTTTTCGTTGTTCTTTTTGTTTTATTCGTTGTTGTTATTGTTGTTTGTTGTTTCTTGTTGTTATTGTTGTTTGTTGTCTTGTTGTTTATTGTTTGTTGTTTGTTGTTATTTTTGTTTATTGTTGTTTTTTGTGTTGTTGTTGTTGTTGTTGTTGTTGTTGTTGTCTTTTTTGTTTTCTTGTTGTTGTGCTTGTTGTTGTGTTTGTGTTTTTGTTGTTTTTGTTTTATTGTTGTTGTTTGTTGTTGTTGTTGTTTTTTGTTGTTGTTGTCCTGTTTTTTTGTTGTTGTTGTTGTTGTTCTTGTTGTTGTTATTTGTTGTTGTTATCTGCTTAATTTAATAAACTTAACTATTAACCTTTAAATTAATGAATTAAAGTAAAATTAAAAGAAACAATCATGAATAACTCTCATGACAACAATGGCCCTTACAAGATTATAACGACTTTAACTTTTAATTTAATAAAAATACGAGATGTTACAGATTCAATTTGATCACAAATCATTTTTACATAATGAGCTTCATTCTCATGACTAATGTTTTCAGAAACGGATCGCACAGCGGACCGATGATATTACTGGTCGACTGATCGAACCGTATTTAAGAACCAGAAGATATTATAATTATATAATATGTATATTAAAAAAATAGTTATATATAATTTAATATAAATATTTTATTGGTTTAGTTTATAGATAAAACTCAACAATAATCATATGTCCAATATTCTAATTCATAATTCGGACCATCTGTTAAACTCATTAAAATCCAAAAAACTAAAAAAATAACAAAATTTTAAAACCTGTCCGACCACCGAACCAGTTTGAATAGCCCGATTCCTTGAAAACAAAACGATTTAGGGTGGATCGAACACGTCCGACCTCCGAATCCCCGTCTGACCGGTTCGATCCTAGTCTGAAAACAGTGCTCATAACAAATTTTACTTTTAAAAAACAACCAAATCTACTGATCCAAGTTTTTAAAGGTTTTATTTATAGTTTTGTTAAAATTTAACATATGAAGGTATTTTAATATATAAAAATTGGTAAGAGATTGTTGTGATAATAAACAAATATAATGTTTTTTATGTGTAAAAACCGTTAAGTGATTTTTGTGAAAAAAATTAGTAAGTATGCTTGTAACATCCGCCATTTTTCCAAGTTAAAACCCAAACACGAACTCATTTAGAGCTTCCGTTATTAATTTACTTAATAAATGAATCAAATACATTAAATATGTAATCAACTTATTGATTGATAAATAATTATTTTTCATAAAATTATAAAGTTTATTAATCATGTTACAAAAAATAACTAAATAGAAAAGACTTATTAAAACTTATAAAGTTATAAAATGAATTTTAATAAACTTATATAAAGTTTTATTAGTAATTATGAATTTTAAATACTGAAAATAAATAATCAAATTATAAAGTTTACAAGTTTTATAAAAGTTATAAAGATTAACAAATAAATAATTTGATTGATTATTCAAATTGGTTTTATAAAGTCTATAAATATTTTATAAAAAAAAGTTATTAAAATTAGAGTCTTCAAGAATTTAAATTTTAAATTATAATTATTCTTTTATTTATTTAAATTATTTAATTTTATATTTATTTCAAATTGCAATCATAACACCCTTTTAAAAGACTTATAAATTACCATTCATAACCTCCTCCTAACCTCAAGTATAAAAGCAAGGCTTATGCCTCACTTTTCATTTGCTTATTCTCTAAAAATCTCGCTCTCATATCTTTCTTTCATCTATTGGTTATGATCAATTTGAAGAATTTTATTTTACAATAGATTTCAAGAATTCTTAATACTAAGGTAATCTTTTCTTGCTTTTATATTATACATTTTAATCATCCTAACATCCAATTGTTTTCATGACTTTATGTTCTTACTATTATTCTTTCTTCTACCAAATCTCTATTTATTTTAATAATTATCATTTGATCATTAACATTTTAATAATCACTAACCTTATAACAATCACTAACATTCCTAAATTAAGCTAACAACATACTAACATAAACAAAGAATCCCGTTTGCATATGAACGGCTATGCCGCCGCATTCGGTTATTCAAAAAGATTATTGTTCTAAATGATGGCCATGTCAAAGTCTTAGAATATTTTTATAACTCAAACAAAGACTAATATATCATATATTGACATAAGAAAATGTCTAACCTGTTTCAGGCTTTAACGATTTTAAAAGTGCACATAAGTGCCTTACTACAATTCTGGCAGAATATAATCTTATTTCAACCGACCATAACTTGATCATAAAAAACTAAATTTGAGTAAAATCAGACTCCAATACTAAGTTCATTGAATTACCTTTTCAACGACAGTTTATACGCCTTCAAACTCAATCGGACGACTCAACAATAGCCTTCACAAGATAAGTGCGCATTTTAACACCTTCTGTCTTGTGCTGCTTGTTTGACCTATTTAAAGACCTTTTCATAAAATTGTATCTGAATGAAATTTATCCGGGAGATTTTGAACTAGTCAAGTATAAATTTTTACAATTTTATGAAACCGTTTTCTATTTTTAAAACCTGTTCAAACACATACCAAACATTCTGTCCAGAATCTAGAATTGATGCAATAATCCTTTCTCAATCTACCTTTCGCTTTTTAGCATTCTCTAAACATCCTAACTTCTTATAATGAATTCCAACCTTAAGTTATTGTTTTTTTATCATTTAGGACATCACATTTGACTCTTGACATCCAAGCTTTCTTATGTACTCTACAACCATCACTATACTTGTGAGTTTTCCATGTGAGTTCTCCATGCCCCTTTTACTTTATTTCACACCTTTTGGGGTGAAACATGTTAACTTTATCAACTTACACTTGTAAACATCTTGATACTTGTAAATACACATGCAATTCATCTTTACCTTTTTGTCATGGTTATTTGTGTTTTTGTAAGTCTTATATGAGATACATATTTTGTTTACAATCATTAACTATTGCTAGCCTGGCGACGTCTTAGATCTTTGGGCCTGACAAGCCTATTTGGTGCTAAAGTCGATGTATTGCCGACTCCTGATGACGTATGCTTGTTCATCATGGGAACCAAATACACTTAGCCAATCTTATATACTTGTAATCAAGTCGAGGTTTGGTTGTAACTGTAAGTGTTCTATAAGCTTGCTAACTCGTAACCATGGACATGAATTGCTACTTGTAACCCTTTTTACATATATATATGTATGCGTGTGTTTAAACCTTGGGAACTCACCAACTTTATAGTTGACCTTTTATTTTTAACATGTTTCAGGTTTCCTACTTGAAGATCTTCTTATGCTCATATAGAACTTGGACCTAGTTTAAATTGAAAGTCTTACGTTATTGGTTGTATCTTGATTGTTTTGTAATTACTTATTTGTCTTGTAATGTTTAATGAATAATGATATTTAATATTATTTCAACTTAATTAGTTCCATGTGCTATGAGCAATCTTCTCCCATTCGTCCGCCCCGATGATTCCGCCGTCGGTCGGGGTGTGACAATGCTAGATTTTTCATGTTAGTTCCCTTTTTAACAACCCAAATTCTTTTTCATTTTCTTTGTGTTCTTTACGAACGACTACGCATACATCTTCTAACCCTACTCTTAGTCTATATATTTTCTCATCATAGGACGTGAACCATCATGTAACCTACGCAAATCCTACGGGTTGTTTGGCAGCATCTGAATCAGCCTCTAAATAGTTTAGATGTCGAATGATTCAGCACTTAATGGTTCAAACTGTTTGTTTCGCGAGCAAAAGTCTGAATGGTTCAAACATTTGCCTCTGAATGGTTAAGCATTATACTAATGCTGAATGGTTAAGATGTCTAATGCTAAATGGTTAAGTCCTCTTATGTGAAATGGTCAGACATTTGCCTTTGAATAGTTAGGCAGTATACTAGCTCTTAATGGTTCAGACTTCTTAATGGTTCAACAGTTAATGGTTCAGACCTTTTATTGGTTTAGCACTTAATCATTCAGAAATTTTCAAACAACCCCTACATCAGTTGTGAACATGAGAGATCTAGGGTTCATAAGTAATATCTTACATTAAATATTATCAATGCATTTAGGGCGTATAGTCTGTGGATAAAATGAGAACTCCAGAGTTAAGCATACTCAGATGACTACAATCTTAAGTTGAGTGATCTTGTAGGAAGATTTCACCAAGTCAACAAAAACAAATCCACGAGTTCCTCATGGGCAAAACGAACATTAATGGTGATACAAGAGGCCGAGTATTACACATCAACTACTTATCAATGACATCTTTACAACACTTTGATACCGTTAGACAACATGACATTTTTTACGTCCAATAGCAACCTAATCCAAACCAGTTAGTTACTAAGAATATTTATTATTTTAAAAAAACAAAATGTTTATTTTAAATATAAAAATAAACAAATTAAATTGATACAAAATATTTCACATTCGTCAAAAATACTAACTAACTGGTTTGGATATTGAGTTATAACAACCTAATCAAAAGAGATAAACCGAGTTATAACCGTAACATGAAATATAAAATTATAGTTATAGAAGATTAAACTACATAACTAGATAGGTCTACAGTTTGTTGTGTAGGATATTGAAAAGGATGTTCATCATCTGAATTAAGCTTCTTTGTTGGTGTCATTTAGGATTTTAGATAAATCATAAATGTGAAGGTACGTGTCTCATTCTTTATAACGATCATAATATAAAATTTGTACGTGTAATCATAATTTTCTCTATCATATTCTTTTCCCACACATGACACGGGTGTTGAAGAAATGCAACACAAGCTTCTAGAACTTTAAAAACTCGTTAAACAACCTTTCTAATGACCTCTTGATGTTGAACAAATGATTTGTATTTTTTTGGTTGTGAAAAAAATATTAATTTGACAAAAAGCAATCCATGAAGGATATATACCATATGTGAGATAATATGCGTGATTAATTTCCCGATGATTCACGGCGTAACTCACATTCGGTCTGTACATCATTAAAAACAAATATGTGGAAGACATTAATGTCATTACACAAACCTGATGTTCCAAAGAATACATGTCATAGTCATAAGTGTAAGGATTACACTTAGAGGCTGATGCAACCAAAGAGCTCTCAGCATGCACAAGTGAAGTACAAGGAAGTTACTTCATAAGATTTGTTACAACTCAATGAATTGCACTAAGTATCAAATCTTCCGAAGCCAAAAGACCAACTCTTTTGAAGCCAAAGATGAAGTCTTCCAAAGCTTCAAGACAAAGTTTTCCGAAACCAAGAGACTGATTTTTCTAAAGACAGAGAAGACATGCTTTTTCTAAATCACTTTTGACAAAAGCTGAACTACTTTCCGCTGCCACCTTTGAAGACTCACCAACTTATATGAGTTGGTGAAAAGTCTATACTTTTATCAACTGTAGATTAAGGTCTTAGACTATGTAACTTTTTACTTTTGTACTATTATCCTTTTTGTATTAGATAAGGATGTGAGCTACGTTATGTCATAGTCACTAGTCAAAAGACAATCTGTCTTTTGACTTTACATTGATCTTATTATCTAGATTAGTGTTTCCAGTTGGCCTTTAAAGTATGACCGACTGTAGAATGCAATATAAAGTATCTCAAGTACTTGTCATTTGAATTTAAGCTATGTAACACTTTGTAAAAATAAACTTAAGAGCAATATACATCAGTCTTGAAAACCATATTATTATGTTCTTGTTTTGTTCTTACTTGCGTTCTTTGTTTCACTTTAAGCCGGTTTTCCTATTTGATATGTTAAGTGTTCTAAGTCTATCCAAACATTGTGAAACTGTTGCATTGACCCCCTTCACCGGTCATGCAATAAGTCATATGATACAATGAATTATAAAATAATTATTGGTTTACCACTTCTACTTGCATGTTGCCCACCCAAACAGTGGGGTAAATTTTACATTCCTAGTGCATGTGGTCAACGTTACCTATCATACATAAGTGGAAATTCACGTTATCCAGGCAGATGGAGTAGTCTTGTTAAATCATCTTCATTGGACCTTCTAAGGTACTATTGATTGAAGTATGAAATGACACTTTCTATGAAGTTTATGTGAGTGTCGCTTGTTATAATTTCACTCATTCTCAAATATCATCTTGTGATGAAAGACATTGTTTACCTATGACATCACATCTTTGTTGAAAGCCATTAGCTATAACAGTAACCACCATATAGAGAAATAATGGTTTTTACATTTGAAATTTAAATTGAAAAATTACTTGGTCATACTTCGGGCAGTGGCGGACTTACTATAAGTGGGGAGGGGTCAACCGACCCTGCAGAATTTTTTTTTTGTATGTAACGTGTATTAACGTTTTTCAACTGACCCCGTGTATTTTTCAACTTCGACCCCTATGAAAAAAATTTACGACCCCTATGAAAAAAAATTACGACCCCTAAAATCAAAAAAAGTTTTAAAAATATTCATCCTACTAAATATAAATTAATAGTTTGTTTCAGTTTAAAAAAAATAAGTTCAAATATAATCACTAATAAATAGCTTAATTTGTTATTGAATCTGGTAAGCCCATTTATTTAAATTAAAAACCCAATAAATATTTCATTAATCCAAAATGTTTTAAACATTGTAAAACTTTCATTTAAAATACAAACCTTAAAAAGAAATTGAAGGTCGGCGACGGAATCGGGTACCACGGAAAGAAACGCAGAAACTCTTCATCCATTTATCCTAAAAAGCTTCTTGAAGAATTGCCATTTGCCAAATTAAGTTAGTGGAAAAAATATTTGTAAGTTTTGAATATATATTGTTTTGTTTTATATGAATTCTATCGCCCACGTGTAGGGGCGAGCAAAAAACCAAAATAACCGAACCGTAACCAAAATAACCGACGCAACCGAACCGATAAAATTGAAACCGCTAGAAAACCGACGGTTTGGTTTGATGATTTTTTTAAAAACCGAATTTTTCGGTTCGGTTTTGGTTTTGCTTGTAACAAAAACCGAAAAAACCGAACCGAAACCATATAATCAAACTTGTAAATTTAGAGGTGTGATCATATATTTATAAAAATTATTAGCCTATTATTTACTTATTTAACTTGTGTTATCTAAAAAATATTTAGGTTTGAAGAATAATATTTAATTTTTTTTATTTGCATTGATAGATTAAAATGTTTTATTGAATATATTGTTCTTATATTTTATGAATTACATTTAATTTTAATGTCAACTAAATTATAATAATATATAGATTATATTTAGAGATCAACAAAATAATGTAAGGACATAGTTTTTGGCTTAAATTCATTACTTTAAAACAATTTTTTTCTAAAACTTGAAGCACAAATGATAAAACCAAAAAAAACCAAAAACCGAACCGAAACCGAAGTTAAACCGAAAACCAAAAACCGAAAAAACCGAAACCGAACGGTTTTAAAAACCTAGAAACCGAAATATCGGTTTTTGGTTTCGGTTTTAGGCCAAAACCGAACCAAACCGACCATGCACACCCCTACCCACGTGTAGTGATTGTGAATGTTTGTTGATGATTCATCTTAATTGAATATTTATAATTATGAATGTTTGTTGATGATTCATCTTAATTGAATATTTATAATTATTTTATTTTATGTTAACTAAAGTTTTTGATTCTTAGGTTTTTAATTGTTAATATTTGAATAAATATTAAATGATATATATTGATTTCAATTTTAGGATTATGGAGAAATTTCTTAAAAGAAAGTTACCGGAATCATCATCACCAAGTGGTATTCCGGATAAAATAGATTTAAAACATCTTCCATTGGATCCTTCTAAACGTAAACCTATTAACTCTTATCACCCTAATCAAAAAGATGAAATTAGACGAGCATATTGGATAAGAGGTCCGTGTCAACCACGGGGTCATAAGTTTCCGCAAAGAATGTTAAGTGGTAATGCTAGACGTTTTAGAAAAAAATGGTTTGACCAATATGCAAATTGGTTAGAGTATAGCATGAAGACAGATAAAGCATTTTGTGTAAGGCCCCGTTCCCGGGACGCTTGCAGTTGGTTATTCATCGCGCATAAAACATATAATTACATTTGTCTCATGAAAATATTGCAGCGGAAACATTCAAAAATGACATCTCATTTCTTTATAAACACTTTTGCCAAATAATACATCATTATCCGATTACAAAATACATGTTTGCATTATATCATAAAAGTTTCATAAATGGATGCCATCCCAAAAGAGCTGAGTAGCCTCGCGGTGCCATCCTCAGCAAACATGAACTGCCAACTGGAAAACATATAAAAAGTCAGCGTTGCTGAGTGAGTTCTAGTTTTATTATAAAACATACTTTACTTTCATATAAAACCATTCGTTACTTTTGCACGGTCACACATCATACGTACGCATAGATAATATCATTATTATCTTCATTCATCCATTCATTCATTCATTCCATATAACTTTACTTGCGCATCGGACATCATCCGTACCAATACCATATGCTACACCCCGATCAGTCTTAGCTACTGGGCCGAAGTCAATAAATGAACAGCTAAACGTATGCCACAGTACTAGGGGTAAGCGGTAGAGGTTCTACATTAATGGTCAATCACAAAGAAGGACCCGTTATCCGATGCATGCAAGACGTTTCATTTCTTTCCACTTTACGTTACATAATACTTCATTTCATTCATTATAATAACACGTAAAGCCATAGGAAAGATAAACATACATCATACTAAGGAGCATTAACATGCACTAACATCACATCATACAGGGCAACATCATACATACATAACATGCATCATGCATAAACATGCAACATCATCATCACTATGCCCTACATGCTTTCTAAGGTCATAACAGTAATCTTACATGCTCTTACGGGAACCTTTACGTCAAAACTTACATCTGTACTTTCCCCCGAAAGCCAGAAGTCTAACCACACTTTCCTTCGGGTGCAACAGCTCTATTCGTGCGTATGGACACCCTTCAGTCGCATGGCCTTTATGCGACTGAACATCATGCGATTGGACTCAGGGGGATGAACATCTATGCGAATGGACATCCAGTCGTGCGGATGGACCTCATGCGGATGGAACTAATGCGAATGAGCACCTATGCGACTGATCTAATGCGAATGAACTCATGCGACTAAGCACTTATGCGACTGAACCCTCAGTCGCATGACTACCCATGCGACTGGACTCCCAGTCGTGCGAATGAAATCTTAGTCGTGTGATTGAACCCTCAATCGTGCGAATGAATCCCAATCGTGCGAATGACCCTCAATCGCCTCTCAATCGGCCGTATGGCCTCCATTCGGTCGCCTAGCCCTAGCTGATGCAGAATGAAGTTCATCCCGAACCCAATCTGCCATTTTCGGCCTCCAAGCTCATCCAAACCCATTCTAAGCCTAAATTAACCCTCCTGGACCTTAGGAATGCATACCATAACACCATACAAGCACACACAAGCCCGGAAACATACACGAAACGCATCACACACATCACACCCAAATGGGTCAAACACATACTCACACCAAAAACGGGTTTTGATATTTTCCAGCCCCAAAACCGGTTGAAAACAAGTAAAAGTGTGGTCCTAGAACTCACACAAACGAGCACAACGACAAGGGCTTCGATTTGGCTTGCTACACAACGAGTTTGGCCACCCGAATCACCCAAACCGACCCTTTTTCCTCTTTTTCTTCTCCATCTCTCTTCTCCTCTCTATATGGCTGAAATATGAGTGTGGGGGAGAGGGTAAGGGCTGCCCTCTCCCTTAAATACTCCCACTCACCCGTCTTTCTTTCGTTGGCGAGTTTGGTCCCTCGACTTTACACTTTATTATTATTATTTTTTCTTCCTTCATCGGCTTCAGAATAATAAATATCCGGGTGTTACAAGTCCACCCCCCTTAAATAGGTTTCGTCCCCGAAAACTGTTATTCTTCGAACAAACGTGGATAGTGCTGTCTTATTTCTTCCTCAGTCTCCCACGTTGACTCGGATCCCTTCCTGTGCTTCCACTGTACACGCACAAGAGGAACCACTTTATTTCTCAGCCTTTTCTCTTTCCGATCGATGATTGCCACTGGTTGCTCCACATAATTGAGTCGTTCGTCTACCTCGATATCCTATAGTGGAACGATCATATCTTCATTAGCTAAGCACTTCCTTAGATGAGATACATGGAATGTCGGGTGAATTCCACTTAACTCATCCGGTAACTCCAGTCTATAGGTCACCTCTCCTACCCGAGCGATGATTCGGAAAGGGCCTATATACCTTGGGCTCAATTTGCCCCGCTTTCGGAAGCGAATGATACACTTCCAAGGTGAGACCTTCAACATAACCCGGTCACCTACCTGGAACTCAATCGACCTGCGTCGTTTATCAGCATACGACTTCTGCCTATCTTTGGCTGCCTTCATGAAGGCTTTAATCTTCTCCAGCTTCTCAGTCGTAGCCTCGATTACCTCGACGCTTCCTAATTCTTTCTAACCAATATCACCCCAACAAACAGGTGTTCTGCATCCCCTACCGTGTAGCATCTTGTATGGAGGCATACCAATGCTGGCATGATAGTTGTTGTTGTATGAGAACTCGGCTAACGGTAGGTGGTCATCCCAACTTCCACCAAAATCAATCACACATGCCCGAAGCATGTCTTCCAGCGTCTGAATGGTCCTTTCTGACTGACCATCAGTCTGGGTATGATAAACCGTGCTGATATGTAACCTCGTCCCCATAGCGTCGTGGAATTTATTCCAAAATTTAGATGTAAACCGGGTGTCGCGATCCGACACAATAGACATCGGCACACCATGACGAGTTACAATTTCCTTGATGAACAAATCGGTCAACCTCTCGGATGAATACATCTCGCGGATCGGTAGAAAGTGGGCACTCTTCGTCAACGGTCAACTACCACCCATATGGCATCGTACCCTTTCGGGGTATGCGGCAGCTTTGTAATGAAATCCATGGTGATGTGCTCCCACTTCCATTCCGGTATATCCAAAGGTTGTATCTTCCCATACGGCTTTTGGTGCTCGGCCTTCACCTGCAAGCAAGTAAGACACTTACTCACATACTCCACCACATCGCGCTTCATACCCGGCCACCAATAATCTTTCTTCATGTCATGGTACATTTTCGTGGCACCAGGATGAATGGAGTATCGAGTCTTGTGAGCTTCATCCATGATCTTCACCCGTAGATCCCAAAAACGAGGAATCCACACACGACCGAATCGGGTTCTAACACCGAGTGTGTTTTCACCCAACTCCGCGGCCAGACCTCTCATTCTTTCAGAGTTAAGATGATCTTCTTTCAATGCCTCATCTTGAAACTCTTTGACCTGCTTCATCACATCCGAGGTCATAATCAACTGGTATGCTTTCACCCGAATCGGCTCGGGCCTTTCTTTCCGGCTAAGGGCGTCAGCCACCACATTGGCCTTGCCCGGATGGTAGTGGATCTCACAATCATAATCCTTTATAAGTTCCAACCACCGTCTCTGCCTCATGTTCAGATCCTTCTGCTCAAAGAAGTATTTCAGACTCTTGTGGTCGGTGAATATGGTGCACTTCGTCCCGTAAAGATAGTGCCTCCAAATCTTTAACGCAAAGACCACCGCTGCTAGCTCCTATTCATGAGTAGGATAATTGACCTCATGAACCTTCAACTGTTGGGATGCATAGGCTATAACCTTTCCTCTCTGCATTAATACACACCCCAATCCCGAGTAGGAAGCATCAGAATAAACCACCAGATCTTCGCTTCCGTCGGGTAATGACAGAACAGGAGCTTGAGTCAACCTCGCCTTCAATTCCTCGAACGCCTTCTCTTGAGCTTGACCCCATACGAACTTCACATCTTTTTGGGTCAACTTAGTCAGTGGAGAAGCAATCTTAGAGAAGTCTTGGATGAATCTTCTGTAGTAGCCCGCCAAACCTAAGAAGCTACGAATCTCGGATGGCGTCTTTGGTGACTTCCATTGCATAACCGCCTCCACTTTCGCCGGGTCCACCATAATCCCGTCAGGATTCACCACATGACCCAAAACCTGAACTTCGCGCAACCAAAACACACACTTGGAGAATTTAGCATACAACTTCTCCTTTCTCAAAGTCTCCAGAACCTCCCGAATGTGACCGGCGTGTTCAATTTTGCTCCTCGAATAAATCAGGATATCATCAATAAACACGATCACTGATTTATCCAACATAGGCCGACACACACGGTTCATCAAATCCATAAAAGCAGCTGGCGCGTTGGTCAAGCCAAAAAACATGACAAGAAACTCGTAGTGACCATAGCGCGTGCGGAAAGCTGTTTTAGGGATATCTTGTTCCTTCACCTTCAACTGATGATAGCCAGATCAAAGATCTATCCTTGAAAACCAACTGACACCCTGAAGCTGATCCTACAAATCATCTATCCTTGGTAAGGGGTATCGGTTCTTCACCGTCAACTTGTTCAGCTCGCGGTAGTCGATGCACATCCTCATACTACCGTCCTTCTTCTTTACAAACAGGACCGGAGCACCCCAAGGAGAGATACTCGGTCTAATGAACCCCTTATCAAGCAGCTCTTGCAACTGCTCCATCAACTCTTTCATCTCGGTCGGAGCCAACCGATACGGTGCCTTGGTGACAAGTTGGGCACCCGGTATCAGATCAATCTGAAACTCGATCTCTCGGTCAGGTGGCACTCCTGATAAGTCTTCTGGGAACATATCTGGAAAATCACACACAACTGGTACATCAGCTAGTTATGGTGTTGGCGTATCCACATCCTTTACATAGGCCAAGTAGGCACTACCTCCACGCCTCATACATTTTCCCGCCACCGCCATCGAGATCACCTTCGGAATCGTAGTAACTCGATCACCATAAACCGTTACTGAACTACCGTCAGGCGCCGACATCCGAATCATCTTCTTGCGACACACAATGTTAGCCTCGAAGTCCGCTAGCCAATCCATCCCAAAAACCAAATCAAAACCACCTAAGGCCATCACGAATGGTCTAACAGGAAACTTATGACCCTCCAGCTCCACATCACAGTTCTCTATCATCTCAGAAATCCTGGTAGACTTACCTATGGCAGTTTCTACATCAAAGGGCGCATCAACACGTCTACTACTAACAGGCAGCTTAGCACAGAAAGCAGCAGAAATAAAACTCCTACTAGCACCAGAATCAAATAACACAGAAGCTAAAGTTTGGTTCACTAGAAACATACCGGACACAACATCAGGGTCCGTCCTAGCTTCCTCCTGTGTCATGGTGAATGCCCTGGCGCTCGCCCTCGGTCCATCACCTCCCGTCCGCTTTGCCCCGGAACTCTCAGCCCTCAGCTTCTTACAATCCCTGCTCATGTGACCAGTTTCCCCACAGTTAAAACAATTGCCCGACAGGCAATCCTTTGCCATATGCCCTGTCTTCCCACACTTGAAGCACACATTCGATCCCATCCTACATTCTCCCACATGCTCCTTTCCACACTTGCCACACCTCCTCAATCCCGCTCCCGGTGTGGCCACGCGACGGTCATCCACCCGTGTCTTTTTGTTCCCCGTCGAGGCATCACCCCGACCAAACCTTTTCCCGTTCCAGTTCCGATCACCACCACCCTTCTTATTTGCTTCAACCACCACCACTTCCCTCTCATCATATAGTCTTCCGGCCAAATCGACCGCCGACCTAAACGTACTTGGCCGGGCGGCGATCATATGCCGGCGAACATCCACCGGTAAGCCCTAAATGTACCTCTTGATCTTCCAAGACAGAGGCGTCACCTGATCCAGCACCAACTGTGCCATCTCATTGAACTTGGTAGTGTATTGCTGGTGTGTCATGGATCCCGCCTCCAGCTGCAGGAACTCCCTATCTATCTTATCCATCTCCCTGTGAGGACAGAACTCCTCAATCACCATCTTTTTCAGTTCGGGCCATCTCATTCTCCCAATTGCCCGGTTACCCTCAGCTTGGACAATGTTGTCCCACCAGCATAGTGCCGAGTCCACAAATGAATGAGTGGCAAACTTCACCTTCTGATCCTCCCGGCACTTTCTGATGTCGAGAACAGCCTCCATTTCTCTCACCCATCGGTGAGCAGTGGCAGCATTGCCATTACCGTCGAAAATAGGGGGCTTGCATCTCATAAACACCCCGTAGTTACAGCCTCGTGCCACCTCTCGCACAGGCTCTTCTTCCTCTTCCTCGTCTTCGTTATCAGAGAAAATCGTTTCGGGCTCCGGTTGCTCCCGCTCCCCCGAGGCCCTATTTCTCTCCTTTCTTTCTCCCTCCTTCACCGCCTTAATGACTTTGGTCACCACAGACTGTAAGATTGTCTGTATTACCTGGTGTACTTCTTCAACAACAGCCTCCTTTACCGAGGCCCTCAGGTTTGCACTCTCATCCCCAGCTTCTGGATGAGGAGTCTCTGGTTCTTCAGGAACCACCTTCGCGACCCTTGGTCTTCCTTTCTTGGGTCGCGGCTCAACATCAGGCCCGCCACGGCCACCACCCCTAGATGCTTTAGAAGATCTACCTCCAACCATTCTCTAACTCACACTGAAAGATTCAAACACCAACACGGTCATTCAAGGAAACAACTCAGTTTATGTCAAGTACAGTAAGTCCCTAATTACAGTGGCCAGTTGTGATTAGCCACTTACTTTACTCTTCATACCCCAAGTATTACCTATCCTGACTACATTTGTATTTAAATCTACATACAACACATAACCACATACCATGCGCACATAGAACCGGTTAACTTTAAGAAAATACCTGATGGCACGCAGCTACTCAGTTTGGCATCCCATTCCCCTTTCGTCCCATTTCAGTTTAATTTAAGGTTTATTTTGAAAATTTACCCATTTCACTTAAACTTTGGCTCTGATACCAACTTGTAAGGCCCCGTTCCCGGGATGCTTACAGTTTGTTATTCATCGCGCATAAAACATATAATTACATTTGTCTCACGAAAAAATTGCAGCGGAAACATTCAAAAATGACATCTCATTTCATTATAAACACTTTTGCCAAATAATACATCATTATCCGATTACAAAATACATGTTTGCATTATATCACAAAAGTTTCATAAATGGATGTCATCCCAAAAGAGCTGAGTAGCCTTGTGGTGCCATCCTCAGCAAACATTACCTGCCAACTGGAAAACATATAAAAAGTCAGCGTTGCTGAGTGAGTTCTAGTTTTATTATAAAACATACTTTACTTTCATATAAAACCATTCGTTACTTTTGCACGATCACACATCATACGTACGCATAGATAATATCATTATTATCTTCATTCATTCATTCATTCATTCATTCCATATAACTTTACTTGCGCATCGGACATCATCCGTACCAATACCATATGCTACACCCCGATCAGTCTTAGCTACTGGGCCGAAGTCAATAAATGAACAGCTAAACGTATGCCACAGTACTAGGGGTAAGCTGTAGAGGTTCTACATTAATGGTCAATCACAAAGAAGGACCCGTTATCCGATGCATGCAAGACGTTTCATTTCTTTCCACTTTACGTTACATAATACTTCATTTCATTCATTATAATAACACGTAAAGCCATAGGAAAGATAAACATACATCATACTAAGGAGCATTAACATGCATCAACATCACATCATACAGGGCAACATCATACATACATAACATGCATCATGCATAAACATGCAACATCATCATCACTATGCCCTACATGCTTTCTAAGGCCATAACAGTCATCTTACATGCTCTTACGGGAACCTTTACGTCAAAACTTACATCTGTACTTTCCCCCGAAAGCCAGAAGTCTAACCACACTTTCCTTCGGGTGCAACAGCTCTATTCGTGCGTATGGACACCCTTCAGTCGCATGGCCTTTATATGACTGAACATCATGCGATTGGACTCAAGCGGATGAACATCTATGCGAATGGACATCCAGTCGTGCGTGTAGACCTCATGCGGATGGAACTAATGCGAATGAGCACCTATGCGACTGATCTAATGCGAATGAACTCATGCGACTAAGCACTTATGCGACTGAACCATCAGTCGCATGACTACCCATGCGACTGGACTCCCAGTCGTGCAAATGAAATCTTAGTCGTGCGATTGAACCCTCAATCGTGCGAATGAATCCTAATCGTGCGAATGACCCTCAATCGCCTCTCAATCGGCCGTATGGCCTCCATTCGGTCGCCTAGCCCTAGCTGATGCAGAATGGAGTTCATCCCGAACCCAATCTGCCATTTTCGGCCTCCAAGCTCATCCAAACCCATTCTAAGCCTAAATTAACCCTCTTGGACCTTAGGAATGCATACCATAACACTATACAAGCACACACAAGCCCGGAAACATACACGAAACGCATCACACACATCACACCCAAATGGGTCAAACACATACTCACACCAAAAACAGGTTTTGATATTTTCCAGCCCCAAAACCGGTTGAAAACAAGTAAAAGTGGGGTCCTAGAATTCACACAAACGAGCACAACGACAAGGGCTTCGATTTGGCTTGCTACACAACGAGTTTGGCCACCCGAATCACCCGAACCGACTCTTTTTCCTCTTTGTCTTCTCCTTCTCTCTTCTCCTCTCTATATGGCTGAAATATGAGTGTGGGGGAGAGGGTAAGGGCTGCCCTCTTCCTTAAATACTCCCACTCACCCGTCTTTCTTTCGTTGGCGAGTTTGGTCCCTCGACTTTAGACTTTATTTCTTTTTTTTCTTCCTTCGTCGGCTTCAAAATAATAAATATCCGGGTGTTACATTTTGCTTGTGTTGTTATTTGTTTAAAGAATATGGTGGAAATCAAAGGGATGCATTTGTGACAGACGGGTTTAATAGTTGGAATAAAATTGATAGATTTGTGCTTCATGTGGGTGATGTGAACAGTTTTCATAATAAATCAGTAAAGAAATGTGATGATTTACTTAAACAAAACCAATCTATACATGTTGCATTTGAGAAACAAAGTGAAAAGCAGAAAAAGGAGTATCGAATTCGATTGAGTACCTCGGTTATTGTTGCTAGATCTTTATTGAATGGTGGACTTTCTTTTCGTACTCATGATGAGTCTGAAGATTCTCCTTATAGAGGATATTTTTTGGAATTTTTAAAATTGTTGGGAGAAATAAATGAATCTATAGGTAAAGTTATACTTGGAAATGCCCCGGGTAATAATCAAATGACGTCTCCAATGATTCAAAAAGATATTTGTAATTGCTTCGCACAAGAAGTGTTAAAACAAATTTTTGAAGAGCTTGGTGATGATATTTTTTCAATATTAGTTGATGAATCAAGAGACGTATCAAATAAAGAACAAATGGCCGTGGTTTTAAGGTATGTTGATAAATATGGAATAGTTAAAGAGCGATTTATTGGCCTTGTTCATGTCATGGAAACAACTTCATTATCTCTTAAAGCTGCCGTTGATGAATTATTTCTCGATTTAATTTGAGTATGACCAGGGTTAGAGGTCAAGGTTATGATGGTGCAAGCAACATGTCTGGTGAGTTCAAGGGTTTAAAAGTTTTAATTTTGAGAGAAAATTCTTCGGCGTATTATATACATTGTTTTGCCCATAAACTTCAACTTGTTGTTGTTGCGATTGCTAACAAACATGATGAAGTTTGGAAGTTTTTCTCAAAAATATCAACTTTAACTAATGTTGTTTGTGCATCTTGCAAAAGACAAGATATGCTTCGTGAGAGTCAAAAGAAGAAACTAGAAGAAGCAATAGGGCGTTCAGAAATTAAAACTGGAAGCGGTTTGAATCAAGAAATGTCTCTTGTAAGAGCCGGAGATACCCGATGGAGTTCTCATCATAAAACACTTGTCTGTGTGGTTGATTTATATCCTTCTATTATTGAAATACTACAATATATTGAAAATGAAGGTGAGATTAATGATAGTAAAAAAACAAGCACGTGGGCTTCACATATATTTGAAAAAATTCCACTTTGTTTATTATGTACACTTGATGAAGCATCTTTTAGGGATTACAAATATATTATCACAAGCTCTCCAAAGAAAAGAACAAGATATTGTAAATGCTATTGAGATGGTAAAATCAACAAAGCTACAACTACAAAAAGTTAGAGTTGAAGGTTTTGAATATCTTTTAGAAGAAGTCACATCCTTTTGTGAAAAATATGATATTCAATTGCCAGACATGAACGGACCATACATTAACCCAAAAATCCGAAGACAAAAGACCAATATCACCCTCGACAATATTATGAGGTTGAATGTTTCAACACTGTGCTTGATATGCAAGTCCAAGAGCTTGGCGACCGCTTTAACGAGGTAACCTCCGAATTGCTACATGTATGGGTTCTTTAAGTCCGCTTGATAATTTTTCACAATTTGATCAACCAAAGATATTAAGGTTGGCCAAGATGTATCCAAGTGATTTTGATTGTGATGTTATGAATACACTCGAGTATGAACTCCCTTTCTACATTGATAATGTGAGAGCGGATACAAGATTTTCTAACTTGAATGGTATACCTAATCTCGTAAAGTTGATGGTGGAAACCCAAAATCATTTTGCGTGTCCATTAGTCTATCGCTTATTAAAGTTGTCATTAGTTTTACCAGTTGCAACGACAAGTGTTGAAAGATGTTTTTCTTCAATGAAGTATGTGAAGAACGAACTACGCAATCGAATGAGTGATGAATATATGAACGATGCTTGTATTTGTTACATTGAGAAAGAGTTTTTCAAAAAGGTTTCAATTGATGATGTAATGGATCGTTTTCAGAAGATGAAGACACGTAGACAACAACTATAAATGTAATGTTTTTTTTATTTTCTAATGACATTGTATTTTTGTTAGTTGTCTTATAATATTATTGTTTTTTTATTTATGTGAACTGACCCGACCCGAAAATTTCGACAACCATACATGGCTACTTGAGAACGGAAAACTGACCCCGGAGAAAAAAATTTCTGGGTCCGCCACTGACTTCGGGTTGACAACAAAATAGCGTTTCATCAAACACACATCACCTTGCTCACGTTCCTTATCACAATATCTTCTTTTTTTCAAGAAATACAATATTGATGATGTCATCTAGTTGTTAATTTGGTTGAATAGTTTGTGCTTTCTATTCATCACATTCATTCAAATTGATGCTTCAAAATCCGCTCATGGGTTTTTATTCTCTGGCATTTTTTAAAGATAATAGTGAGAGTTAGGGTTGGATAAGAAGTATGTTAATGATACTCTATTTATACAAGAATAAAGACTTTTGGTATTTTTATATAATTTTAAATAAAGATGATGTAAACTTATTTAACTTAAGTAAAATCCAGTATCAAAAAAGTTAACACATGAAAAATAAATTAAGTTTAGATTTACTAAATGACAAGATGAAACAAACAACTACTTTGTGCTCAATAAAGATGTTACTCACAACAAATTACTTATTGATATATCTTACACATACATGAAATACAAAACTACATAATGAAACATCTAAGTAGGGGCGGCTCAACAACTTAAAAAAATAAGCTAAGGCTTTAGGCCCACTCATTCTAATAGGCCACCAAAAAATAAATTTTATTGTATAGCTCATTCTCGATCTAAGTCCAAAATAAACTAAATTAAAAAAAAAACAAATTGAATGAAAGAAAGAAGGAAACCTAGGTCGGCAGGTCGTAGATCTTCAACACAAGCTATCGGTGAATTCCTGATTGGGGGTTTGAGTATGGGGAGTTGAAACGAAGAGACAAACAAAGTCAAACGGCTAAGATGAACAACCGCGCACCCATGATTCGCTTATGATTTTGCTTGCCCCAAAAGAACCCAGCCACCCAAAACTTCAATTTCTTCATTGGAGTCATGAATAAGAACCCCCCCCCCCAACGTTCATTTGCTTCTCTAATTTCATCCGGTGGAGTCACGATTTGCTTCTTTGATTTCGTTGCAATTAAGAAGCCTTTAAACTTCAATTTCATTTGGACATCTAGTGGAGTAACGGACTCACGATTAGGTACTAGGCTAAACGGGTTCTCTAATTGATTGATTCTCTCACTAAATAAGGTAAATTGCTTAATGTATTGCTAATTATTTTTCTTTAATTCTTTGTTCTAGGGACAAGTTGTTAATTGATAATTGTTCTAAATTTGTTTTGGTTTTGTATATGCTTCTTTTTATTTTATTTGCACATTGCTAATTGTTTATTTGTTTTAGTTTATTACTTGTTATATGCTTCTTTTTTGCTTTGAATTAACTGATTTAGGAATCATGAATCAACTAGTGTTTGTGCTTTAAAACATGAGAGTTTTTAAAGATAAAATTTTAAAAGGCCTCCGATTTCATCTTCGCTTTAGGCCTCTAAAAACGTTGAGACGCCCCTGCATCTAAGTTACGTACTAAAACTAAACAAATTCAACAATTCCCTCCATCTTCTGTTTCCTTTCTTTCATTTTTTGTTCCCTTTGTTGATTAAAATCAAGGCTTTTTCAGAAAGACTTTAGCTTCATTGTCTCTAGTAAGCCTAAATGCATGGAGTCATGCCAAAATTTCATAGGAGGTTTTACCTTTTCCTTATCAATTTGGAGATGAACGTATTGTGCTATGCATGATCTATTTGTAAATCCCGCTTTGGATATTTACACATAATTTCATTAAAAACAAAAGAGTCATTAAACTTGTCCATATATCATAAACCTTAACTGCTTCATTCTCAACATCTTTCGAGCTCATTCAAGTTGCTTTTTGGCGATATGCTTCCCATTATGGAACATCTCACTTTTCGGAATTTCGTTAACTCGTTTATAATAACCTCTCATTTGATCATCATTCTTCTTATCAAGCTTTTCTACATGAGCTGCATTATACATTTCCTTTACTCGTGCACATAGTGATGGTATTTTTTTGATTACGCAAGTGATATCTTCACTAGTCATACATCATGCTAACATTACAATGATATTTTTAGTAGAATCCTATTAATTATCTTGTAGTTGTTTTTATTTAACTTTTTGAGGGTTGAAGATCCTCTGTGACATGAACTTGACTTGAATTTGTAAACATTGGATAGTTTTCATAGTATTAAACACTCAAATTATCTTGCAATCTTCAAGTTTAAATTTAAATTTAGATACAAATGATCCGTAGTATAAAATTCAAAATCAAAATAGATTAGAAACATAGAATCAAGAGTGGGTATGTAAATATGTCAATGTTATACTCTATATGTAAAGGAAAAAAATTACATAATTTTAGTATTTTTTATATTCTTTAAAATTACATAGTTTTATATTTCTAACTAATATAAATATGTTTTATCCATAAAAACGTAGCCTATTGCACATTGTCATGTGTACTAGATACTAAAAAATTATTAAAGAATAGTGAGCATTGGCTGCTATCAAGGGGTCGAGGATTTGTATTTCTTTTCTAATTCTTTAATGCTACATCTTTTCTTATTGTTGGCCAAGTTGTCTATGTTTGTGAATAATAGTAGTTTAAGTGAGCATCTTTAGGCCTAGTTGGCTTATTTGATGTTTGCTTGCTCGGTTACATCTAAAGACGCACATGTCTAGTCAATTACGTCGATCCTTTAAAAACCAATCAATTCTTCTTTAACCTATTATCATTCACAAACAACGTTATTTTAATTCACAAACAGTTTTAAATTTAAACATCATCACTATTGTTTACGTTTTTCTCATGACTCACGTTATTTGTTATTATAAGATACGAGACATAATAAAATGAATTTAAATATAAAATAATATTTGTAAAAATAATAAAGTTTGAAATTTTATAATTTGAGATATTAAAAATCTGACTTTTAAAATTTAAATTCAAGAAATATATTTAAAACTACGGGGAAACTTGAAGTTTGGAATTTTTAAAACATTAAGAAATATTACATAACATTAACACAAATAAAAATTAAAAAAATTAATCTATTTTTATTTGTCATATTTTGCTAGAATCATGGTAAACAATTTATAGAATACATGCGTTTGAAGGACTATGGGCTTGTATCCTTATAGACGATATACATTAATTTCATTTTTAAACTTGCCTGCTTTCGTTAATCATTTATGTTTTAACATGCTACTCCAATTTCATTTTTTTGTTAAACATACCATCAGGTTTGGTGATTTGTCTACGACTTTGGCTTTTGATGATTAGCAAGCCTACCTCATGTTTATACGACTTGGGAGTTTATAGATCAACATCACTTTTATAGTCTTCAAGTGACAAATTAATATTATCCTCGATGAGGTCGAAATAGTTGTTAGCATCAGAAGAAGTTGTGTAGTCACTTGATGCACATGTTGTAATTCTCGAGAACTCGAGAAAGATGTAAAAGATATTTGTAAATGGGTTTCAGCATATTTTAATAAGGTTAAGGGGTTGAATGTGTCATTTGTGATAAAAGTTTTCCCTAAATGGACATGATATAAGGAATAATGGCCGCAAAAAGGGGTTAACCGCCTTGCACCCTAAGAGTTACCCAATTTATAGAGAGAGAGAGAGTTCGAGAATAAAATCAAGGTAAGATTTTTAATGCATTTTTGAATGGGTATAGGCTAGATATTCCATGTAAAGCTTTGAAAGATGATGATCTATGATCAAAACTGAGATTTTTATGTGTTTATGCTTAGATCTTGGTTGCAAATTATTACATACTTGGTTTATGATAACTCCACGCTAACTTACACTTATAAATATCAACACAACTTTATTAATCGATATCTTTTAACCACACAATGTAATCAATCACAATTACACAAGTGGAGCCTAAATTAAGATGATAGACCTTTTTCATTGAAAAATCACCAAAAGTCATTATCATTTATTTACTTATTACTTAATTTGAAAATTGTTGTTTTGAAAATTCAGTATTAGTCACTTTGAAAAAACTCATCAATTTTTGTAAACCAATTTGACAGTCAATTATAAAGATTATGCGTTTGACCCGGCATGTAATCATGGATTGATAC
Organism: Flaveria ramosissima; assembly: GCA_025215565.1. Classification (NCBI taxonomy): domain Eukaryota; kingdom Viridiplantae; phylum Streptophyta; class Magnoliopsida; order Asterales; family Asteraceae; genus Flaveria; species Flaveria ramosissima. The sequence continues at coordinate 8,228,666 of CM046044.1, read as the reverse complement.
GCGGTTCTTGCCATTCCTATATTCCTCCACGATCAGTACAATTTCCTTTTGTGTGTTTAATTTTATATAAGTGAAAATATGATGAAACTAGATTTGTGTGAAAATCTCTATAAAATAATATATACCATTCACATACAACAAAAATCCGTTGTTGTATCTTCCCATACCCTAGAAGAAATAGGCAATTGCTATAGTAAACCAAGATATATTCCAGTATCAGATTTGTATTGTTGACAAATGATACAATTTTAAACATAAATAGCTACCTCCTTCCTCAATCTTAGCCGATAGAACAATCTAGTGAGCCTATTAACAGGAGCATGTACCCTAGAATGGCCCCTTTGAGCTAAATCATACATCTGATGCAACAACTGTTGCTTGAGCTCTTGAAAATCACCAATAACCAATTTACCCCTCCTTTTTAGTTTCCTATTCTACGAAACATACTAACTGTGAGAAGATGGATCCGGTTGTAAATCTTGGAAAAAACCGCGTCAATTTTAAATTAGTATGTCAAGAATCTTTTATAGATGACCACACATCAGTAAACATCTAGCTATAACAATTCACCATGAGTAGCTCTAGAATGGGCATCAACTACCTTATTCTTAACTCTTTTTTATAAGTAATTTTAAAATTAAATCCCGAATTTAAAAACCCATTTTGATAATAAAAGAGTTGAAATTTTACTATATAGAAGATACTTAAAACTTTTCTGATCTGTCTTAATCATAAATGTGAATAGGCATGGTTGCTATTTCTGCAATATATGAATTATGGTGAGCAACTCTTTTTCATAAGTTGAAAGTGTAATATTTTTAGGAGACAAGAACTTAATAATGAAGGCTATAGGATGACCTTTCTACATTACTATTGCTCCAATACCTTACCTAGATTAATTAATCTTAACCATATAGGGTCCATCAAATTTGGGAAGAGCTAACACGGGTAGTTGTATCATAGCAGCTTTTAAGGCCATAAAAGCAACTTTAACCTCAAGAGTCCAAACAAAGGAATATTTCCTTAATAGTTTAGTAAGTGGTTTAGTTATGCCCCCACAATCTTTTACAAACCTTTTGTAGTTACCACTAAGACCCAAAAACCTTCTCAAGGCTTTGACATTCTTTAACATAGAGCCTTTACTTTAGAATAATCAATAGCTATTATTTTTTGAGAAATAATTTACCTAAACGCTATAATTCAGTTGGATCAAATACCTATCTACTTTTTTTTGCTACTAAATTTTTTATTTGAGTACGTCCAAAACTTCAAAATAAGTAATATGATCTTACCAACTAGGACTATACCAATATATCATTAAAAAGGACCAAACAATCTTCCTCAAATACTACTTCAAAACATGGTTCATTAACCCCTGAAACGTAGAAGGGGCATTAGTAAGCCTTGACGGCATTACTAAAAATTCAAAATGTCATTATGAGTCTTGAAAGCACTCTTAGTTATGTCTATAGGATCCATTCTATTATGATAATACCTTGAGTTTAGATCTAGTTTAAAAAAGAAATAAGTACCATGTAACTCATCCATCAACTCTCCAACCAGTAGAACAGGAAACCTATCTAGAATAGTGGCCTTGTTCAATCTCGTGTAACCAATATACATCCTTCGTCCACCATCTTTCTTTTTAACCAATACTATAGGAGATTCAAATGAAGTATTACTATACCTGATGACTCATTGCTACAACACTTCACTAGCGATATTTTCATTAACTTTTTTTTGAACGATTGGATACCTATATGGTCTAATATTCATTCCTTATGTTCCTTGTTTTAAGGGTATTCTATGATCAAAAGCATTCTTCAAAGGAGGAAGATTGTTAAACTATTAAAACACATCTGCATAATTTGTAATAACTAACAATAATTGCAAATTTGGTAGGTATTGTTTTTGTTTCACTAGATTTTGCAATACAATGGAAGTAGGGGTTTGTTGGCATGCAATTGTAAAGACTTGCACCTTAACGTAGTGAACCATTGAAACCAATTAAACTTTGTATTGTGAATTGTATTGTGTAATGTTAATGATGACTACAAGGGACATATATAGAGTACATATTTACACCTTAGAACCTTTTAGTATATAATACTAATCACAAAGTACATTAACTCTCTACTATTCCCCTACAAGCTAAGGACGGGAAATGACTTGTAGCTTGGATTGTAATTCTGTAAACCGCTGTGAAGGTAATGTCTTGGTGAAAACATCAGCAATTTGATCATTAGTTGATATGAATTGTACCGATAGTTTTCTTTTAGCAACCTTTTCTTTGACAAAGTAGAACTCAACCTCTACATGTTTTGTTCGAGCATGGAAGACTGGATTTGCTAATAGTTTGTAGAACCTAAGTTATCACACCATAGCACCAAAATAGATGGCATAGGAACCTTAACTTCTTGTAGGAGGGCTTCAACTCAAATAAGTTTAACAACTATATCTGCTAAGGCTTTATACTAGGATTCTGTTGATGACCGAGAGATAGTGTGTTGCTTTCTGGCAGACCTTGAGATTAGGTTAGAGCCAAGGTAAATAGCAAATGCCTCAGTGGATTGCCAGTCACCAAGGTAACCAACTCAGTCGGCATTAGAGTAAGCATATAGGGAGGGACAATGAGCATTAGTGTAAGCATGCAATGTGGAACAAGAGGATTATTCAATTAGTAGGCCATAATGAGCGGCACCCTAAAGATATCTGAGAATACGTTGAACAACAGACTAGTGATTCTCAAATGGAGAGTGCATAAACCGGTAGACTTTGTAGACTGTAAAGGTGATATCTAGGTGAGACAAAGTATCATATTGAAGAGCACCAACTACCTGCCGATAACTAGATTTGGAAAAGGTGGGATGTCACCAAGATCTAAGTTAGAGGTGGTGGTTATGGTCGAGGAAACAACACATTTGCCTTTTAGAAGTAAGATATGGATGTACTTAACATGATTTGTTTCACTTAAGCATTAATGACCTATTTAATGGCTTGAGGATTATTACCTACGAGAATATTATGATCCACATAGACCATCATATATAGTAGTGTGTCCGTAGAACAATAAATGAAAAGAGAAGGATTTATTTTAGAGCCTTAAAAACCAAAGGATTGTAAGGCCCTTAAGAATTTGTGGAACAAGGCACGAGGGGCCTGCTTGAGCCCATAAAGAGACTTTCAAAGTAGGCAAACATACTCTGGCTTTTGAGGATCAATGAAGCTAGGTTGGCATAGCTAAACCATTTTTATAGATCTCCATGGAGGAAAGCATTTTGAATATCTAGTTGTCTCAGTGGCCATCGTTGTGTCACAACACGAGAGATCATTACTTGTATGGTTGTGGATTTAACAACAAGATAGAAAGTGTCATGAAAATTAATTCCCGCTTACTGATTAAATCCCTTGGCCACTAAACGATTTTTGTAAGTTTGATCCGGTTTAATTGTTATGGGTTTGGAATGATGTTTATCATGGTTAAGTGGTTACCTTTAATGTATTTAATGTGTTTAAGTAGAAGAAAGTATATGGAATAAGTTAACTACAATGATTTGGTGTTTTATAGGTAAAACGAATGATTTGATGTGGCTTGGAGAATTCATATGGATGATAAACGAAGATCATGATAGATGAGGTGATAGAGAATTCAATTACGAGAATGTGACCGCAAACGGGGACGAAAACGAAGTCCGAACGAAGAAATTATGAAGAAAATAAGAATCGGATAAAAGTTGTCCACCATGACTTACGGTGGAATGATGACCTACGGTACAACAAAGCCTAAAACTTCAGAACGCTTCTAAGGTAACTTACAGTGGAAATGGGACCTACGCTACAAGATGCGTTGAAATCTTATAAAAAGACGGGAAATTTAGGTTTTAAAGGACTACTTCATTCCCAACCGTCCCCAAATCCCAAGAACGATTCCAAGCGATCCCAAAGGCTTCCGGAGGTGATTTGAAGGCGCAAGAACTTATTTTTATCATTTGGTTAGATTTTTTAATGTTTAGAACAATGTTTTCTTTTGTTTTCGTGTTGATTTTCGTTGCCATGTCCGGCTAAACCATCCGTGATCTTCTCCGGTGGTAGGGTTTGTTCACGTTTGACTTGTTCTTTCGTTTTCAATTGGGTTATTGTCAAACTAGGCATCTTAAGCCAAGTGACTTTATTTGTTAATTAGAACTTCTAAAATATTTATGTTGATTGAAACCTATGTTCCGGTTTTTGTGAATGTTTTAGATTTCTTTACATCACGAAACTTCACGAGGGTTAGGATTAGGTTGGTTAACGTAAGTTGAGTATGAACTGAGTAGTTCAATTACAACGGTTCGTTCAATCTCCTTAGGTCTAATTACACCAATAATGATTATGTCTATGTGATCATTCGCAAACATCTAGGATAAGTCATTCGTTGCAAACCTGAACCCGGAGAGGATTACCTTTCCAGTTATTGTTTTATAATCAATCCAATTTGAAATCAGTTTTACTTTTCAAATCATTTTTCTTTTCAACTCATTCGTAATTAGTTTTCAAACCGTAGTTTTCAAACTGTAAATCAAGCTTTTCACTTTCCACATATTCCTTGTGGAGACGACCTTACTTCCCTATCTACTTAGGTGAGCTAAGATCACAAAATTAAATTGTTTTTGATTAGGCCTGACAAACCGCAATCAAAATGGCGCCGTTGCCGGGGAATTAGTGCGCAAAGTGATTTGTTTGATTTTGTTTTCTTTTATATTTAGTTTCTTGTTCTTCTTTACGCCGGGTGTGTTTGTGTGTAGGTGACAGCTTCGTGCATGCATAGCAGATACACAAGGAATAAGTCCTCGTTGATCTTTGATCCAGAATTTGAAAAAACCGCTCAGCGAAACCGAGTAAACTCACGATTTAAAGTGCAATTAGATTCCATCAAATTAGGAGAACCAATGGAGAATCTGAATCAACCACAACAACCACCTGTTCCAACACTGAGTCAACTATTGCCTAATGACCCGTTAGCTCACCTGAATGTTCAACCACAACCACGGAACAACCCACCTACAAATGCTCAAAACCAGCCACCGCAAAGGCAAAACCCATATCCTCAAAGACAAAGACAAAACCCTAGGCCACAAGCTCCAAACCGATTCAAGGAAGAAGAAGACCCATATGAGCATGTTAGCGTCCATACATGGAATGAAGAGAAGGATGGGTTTGATGAAGAAGAATATCATGAAGGGTTTGAAGATGAGCAGCAAGTTCAACTAAGAAATATGCAGATAAATCAGCAAGACAACACTTCCATCAGCAACAGAATCGCCTTCCAAATCAAGGTCCAGGTTATTGGCAAAGACAAGCACCATTTAGAGTTAACCAAAACCCTAGTTTTCAACCTTATCAGGCAGTAGTTCAAGGAGTGGATAACCATTTTATACCTACAATCGTAGGTGCATCTTCCCCAATTGTGCGACCACAGGTACGAGGAAGATCGTTTGAAGTTAGGTCTAATAGCTTGGCAATTCTAATGGAGTTTCATGGATTGGCCAAAGAGGAACCATACCTTCATCTGAATGACTTTAGTGTAATTTGTGAGACCATTGGGGCATAAGGTTTCACACCTGAAGAGGTGATGCTAGTACTCTTTTAATTCACACTGAAGGGCAAATCTAAGAAATGGTTTCATTCTCTACCAGCGGCTAGCATTTTCACTTGGTAACAATTACAACAAGCCTTTCTTGAAGAATATTACACACCACATAAAACAAGTGAAGCTAGAACTGCCATCCGAACTTTTCAACAAAATCAAGATGAACCCTTTCATGAGGCTTGGACAAGATTCAAAGAGCTGTTGCGAACATGTCCACATCATGACATTCCTCAATGGGAGTTGGTTTCATCCTTTTATGATGGATTGTCCGCCGAAGATGTCCAGGATATCAACTCAACTAGTGTGGGCACATTTATGACCAACACTAAGGAGGAGGATTGGTTGCTATTAGAGAAGTTGAGCATAAATTTAAAAAGGCAATCTCAATCTCGTAGAAGGTCTAGAAATATAGTTGAAGCTGATTCCAATACCACTGCTAGAGTTGATGCACTTGAGCAAAAATTCTCCAATTTGGGTCAGTCGGGAGGTAAGGCAATTGTTAAAGCTACTAGTTCTTTCAATGTTCGCCAAGGATGTGGGGAAGTAGGGCATGTTGCACGGGATTGTCCAGATCTAGATGTGGGTCTAGAAGAGGTAAGTTATGTGCAGGGTGATAGGCGACCATATAACAACATGAACTCCAACACCTATCATCCAGGTTTGAAAAATCACCCAAACCTCAGATATGGTAACCCAGACAACTAGATGAACCCGAATTTTCAAGGTAATTCTCATCAACAATATCATAATAGGTCAATGGGTCAAAGTGGGCAACACAATCAAGGGAACTACAATGGGGGTGGTCAAAGGAACTATCAAAGCAATCAAGACCAAGGCACATCGGGAACAAACGCAGAACCAACAAACAAAGAGCTCCTTGATTTTTTAAAGGAGATGAAGAAATCTAATGAGGTTCGAGACAAGAGTCATGAGGCTTTGAGCAAGCAAGTTGGTCAACTAGCAAAAGAAGTGGCAGCTCTTAGGAAAGATCCGGGGAAGCTACCAAGTGATACGATCATGAATCCACAACATCAAGGGACAAACATAAAGAACATGAAAAATGTCATAGTATCCTTTCTAATTCTGAAATTTTCACTAACGACTTTATTTCTTTTTCAAAACAAGTTGCAGGTAAGGAAAATGAAGTCGATGCAGCAGAAGAGAGTGACCCAGGAGCACCTGCCATTCCAATCAAAGTGGGGAAGTTCAAGATAAAAAGAGCCCTCTTGGATTATGGGGCAAGTGTTAGTATCTTGCCTGGTGCGTTATATGATCAATATGAGTTTGGCCCTTTACAGGAGGTTGACACCACCATGGTGTTAGCTGACTTGACTTGCAAACGTCCTCGGGGGATGGTAAAAGATATGATAATCAAGTTGGGATATTTCTACTACCCAGTGGACTTTATGGTGCTTGACTATGCACCAGTGAGAACAAACGAGCAACACAAGGTTATTTTAGGTCGACCATTTTTGGCAACTGCCAATGCTCAAATCAATTGTCGGGATGGAACAACTGATATGACATATGAAACCCGTAAGTTACGGTTTGATGTGTTTTCAAAGTCGATCAATTATTTTGTTAATGATAAACTTTTTGATGTAAATGTGACTAACGTGTGTGTCCCTTCCTACATCTCTCATATAACGAGCACATAACTTTTGAGAATGGTTTTAAGTATGATAGGGCTAAGCAGGTGGACTTGAAAGAGTTTTTAGATTTAAAAGAAAATAAAGAACAAGTGATGAATATGGAAATAAAGCATGAGAAGCCAAAATGGAAGAAAAAAGTTGGTGATCCACCTGATCCTAAAAATGCTCGAGTTAAGACAACGATGTTTGGTCCATGTTTGGATGACGTTGGGAACCCACTAGATCAACAAAAGCAAACAGTTTCAGAACTCTCAGAAGGCAAGCACAACTTCCGACCACCATGAGTGGTGACAGGTACGGTCTGGCTGAAGACCTAAAACTTAGCGCTACTTGGGAGGCAACATGAGATATTGGTAATTTTTAGTTTTTTTATGTTTTTAGTTGTTTTGAACTTTGTGGGTGTGTTCACTAGAAACCCTCACGAGACTTCACTCATCCACTCGGGCCTATCGAGAGGTTTAAAAGGCTTGTTGCATATTTTATATGCAAACGTGATTCCTACGAAAGTGAGTTTTATTATTTTTTAGTTTTTGTTTTGTTTTTTAGTTTTAGTTAGCCGATGCAAACATGCAAGTGTGGGGAAGCACGTGGAATTTTAGAAGCATATTTGATGAGGTGCTTGGCAGGTTTACCCACAGTCTCCATATAACAATATTGAAGCACTATCAAATCATCTGCCATCAGGTCCATGTGAACTTTCTTTGACTTTATTTGCTATTTTTGTTTTGCACTTGAAGGAGTGTTTGGGGCTGGTAAAGATCATAAGAAGTCATGTTAAATTTGAAACAACCATACATTGGGGACAATGTATCCCAAGTGTGGGGATGGGGGAGCTCAGGCAGACACATTTTGGAGAACTTGAAAAATTGACAAATTTTGAAAAACATTTCTATAAAATGATAACCGTTGAAAGGGGTTCTTGGTCATAGTTAATTCCTTTAATGTGTAAAACTCGGGAAGTTGGTGAAGGTTGGAAAGGGAATGCCTAACTAGGGGTAGCAAACTTTAGGTGTAGTAAACTTGCACATTTCATGTTGTTAACCCGAATCCACCGTTTCCATTTGTGAGAAGCCTTTTTCTTTGTTGCATATCTGAATTACTTATTTGAATGTGCAATGATGCTTTTTAGTGGTAGAACTTGTGGAGCGTGTGCATTTCAAGACTCGAGACCGTGATTCACAATAAAATGATTGAGGCAATAGGATTAACCATAGAATAACCCCATAGGACCCACATACCCGATATTTATCCATTAGTCACCAATTTTGAGCATGTTTCCTTGTTTCTTTTGCTTAAACCCAATATTATGACTGTTAAGCCTTTTAATTGTTAGTCTTTTTATTTGTTTACCCTTGTGATGGAACTTGAATTAGTAAATTATACTTGAGTGGCACTTAAGTTTGATTTATTTCAAGTTTGTGAGTTGTAGTGGAAGACATCTAAGTTAAGTTGAAATCCGTTGTGTGTTAGTTCTAAAAAATAAAAAATAAAAAAAGAAGAAAGAAGAAAAAAAATGTGAAAAAGAAAGAAAAATTGTCAAAGTAAGTTAGGTTGAATTACCAAGTTATGAGACAAAAAAAAGGTTGTGTTTAGCAAGTAAATTATGTTGAGAAGTGTCATAGTTGTTTTTGCCATTGAATAAGTAGCTAGTTCAAGTTTTCCATCACCTTAGTCACTATCTCCCAAACATTTCCTACCCAAACTAAGCCTAACACTACAACCCTGTGAAAGCCCTGATGATTGGTATGAAGTCTCGTGTTAGTGGGTGGATAATTGATTGCTTCACAACCCTATGTTCACTAATTTGTATCATTGCGTGAGTGTTCAGAAATATCCGGCACATCTTTTGCCGAGTCTAGAAATTACACTGAGTGGAGAGAACAATTGGGGGGATGTGATATGTGCAAGGGAGCAACCTAGAGTTTGGGAGTTTTAGTTATGCAATCCAATAGGTTAGAGATTTGTGTTTGTTAAGGTCATAATTGCTAAACTGGGAATTGGGTATGCCCGTGAACCTTAATCGAATTTAGTATTGTGTGCTTGTGAATTGAAAATTTTAACTCGAACTATGGAGTTCTAAAAGCAACCTCGCTTGAGGGCAAACGAGAAACAAGTGCGGGGATGTGATGTAATGGGTTTGGAATGATGTTTATCATGGTTAAGTGGTTACCTTTAATGTATTTAATGTGTTTAAGTAAAAGAAAGTATATGGAATAAGTTAACTACAATGATTTGGTGTTTTATAGGTAAAACGAATGATTTGATGTGGCTTGGAGAATTCATATGGATGATAAACGAAGATCATGATAGATAAGGTGATAGAGAATTCAATTACGAGAATGTGGCCGCACACGGGGACGAAAACGGAGTCCGAACGAAGAAATTATGAAGAAAATAAGAATCGGATAAAAGCTGTCCACCATGACTTACGATGGAATGATGACCTACGGTACAACAAAGCCCAGAAATTCAGAATGCTTCTAACGTAACTTACGGTGGAAATGGGACCTACGGTACAAGATACGCTGGAATCTTATAAAAAGACGGGAAATTTAGGTTTTAAAGGACCACTTCATTCTCAGCCGTCCCCAAGTCCCAAGAACGATTCCAAGCGATCCCAAAGGCTTCCGTAGGCGATTTGAAGGCGCAAGAACTTATTTTTATCATTCGGTTTGATTCTTAATGTTTAGAACAATGTTTTCTTTTGTTTTCGTGTTGATTTTCGTTGCCATGTCCAGCTAAACCATCCGTGATCTTCTCCGGTGGTAGGGTTTGTTCACGTTTGACTTGTTCTTTTGTTTTCAATTGGATTATTGTCAAACTAGGCATCTTAAGCCAAGTGACTTTATTTGTTAATTAGAACTTCTAAAATATTTGTATTGATTGAAACCTATGTTCCGGTTTTTGTGAATGTTTTAGATTTCTTTACATCGGGAAACTTCACGAGGGTTAGAATTTGGTTGGTTAACGTAAGTTGGGTATGATCTGAGTAGTTCATTTACAACGGTTCGTTCAATCTCATTAGGTCTAATTAAACCAATAATGATTATGTCTATGTGATCATTCGCAAACGTCTAGGATAAGTCATTTGTTGCAAACCTGAACCCGGAGAGGATTACCTTTCCAATTATTGTTTTATAATCAATCCAATTTCAAATCAGTTTTACTTTTCAAATTAATTTTCTTTTCAACTCATTCGTAATTAGTTTTCAAACCGTAAATCAAGCTTTTCACTTTCCACATATTCTTTGTGGAGACGACCTTACTTCCCTATCTACTTAGGTGAGCTAAGATCACAAAATTAAATTGTTTTTTAATAGGCCTAACAAACCGCAATCATTCAATCTTGTACAACCACTTATAAAAAACTACATTAGCATTAGATGCAGGTGGAACCAATGACCAACTTCCATTTCTTATAAGAGATAAATATTCATTAGCCATGGCTTTTGTGCCATGAGTTTCTTTATTGGTAATAACGAAGATGGTGGGTGTTGTTTCAAAAGCAGTGGTGGTTGTATGAAAAGAGAAAACATTGTAAGAACCTTTTGAATTTGGCCTAAGATTATGAGGAGAGGTACACGGTGGAGGCAGTGGAGGTTATGAAGGGAAATGTTCACTTGAAAGGATAGTGGAAGAGGAATTGTCTGGTTGGGTAGGGATGGAAGAAGTGGTTTGTATAGCAGGATGAGAGTTTGGACAGAATGTTGACGCGTCCATGCAAGATGTCTGTTTAATATTTTGCACGATCATGGGAGTGAGCTAAGAGTTTGGATATAATGTTGATGCGGCCGTGCAAGATGGTCGTGTAATATTTTGTGCGGCCATGCAAGGTTACTGAGTTTAGGAACGTGTTTGGGATGATTGATGGGTAAAAGGTGATGATGTCTATGGTGTGTTGGGAGGGATAAAGGGGTTGGGTTGGGTACTAACGGGTGGTGAAGAATAGAAGTAAGTTGTAACATCTTGTATTTTTGAGTTAACTAAGAGTTAATTTTGTTAAGTTCTTATAAGGTCTACGTATGCCATTTATGAAACTTGATGGGCTATTCATGCTTGATTCATTGTTTAATTTAAAGTTTCTAAGTTAATTAAATAATAATAATAATGATTATAATAATAATATTAACAATAATAATAATATTAGTAATGTAAATAATAATAATAATAATAATAATAATAATAATAATAATAATAATAATAATAATAATAATAATAGTAATAGTAATATTAAAAACAAGTTATAACAATAATAATATACTAGTTATAAAAACTAAAATAATAGTAATAATAATAATAATAATATTGCTAATAATAATAAAAATAATTTGTAAGAGTTACTAAACTTAACAATGTTTAAAACTGTAAGTAATTAAAGTTTAGGGGGTTTTAATGCCAATTTAGAAACTTTAATATTAGAGTTTGTACATAAAATGTTAACAATGGAAACCACATGGACCAAAACTGTAAAATTACAAAACTCAAACTTATTCCATCTCTCTCCCCCGTAATTTCGGCGACCGGCCGGTAGGGTCTCCGGCGAACCTCAAGCGAGCAAACCACTTCGAATTTTAACCCCAAATCGGTACTGACCGTTCATGGATTGGTTTCAAACTCATTTAAGGACTATAAATGGGTTTAAACATCGGGTTTTGGTCCATTCAACTCGAGTAACCGGTGGGTTTCAATCATGGAGCCGTTCGAACACTAAACACTAGTAATAATCAAATTTAATGCACCTACATGATCGTCTATCTAGCCCTAAACGCCTACAACTTTCAATTTCTCTTGAAACACACAAAATCCATATTTTCTATTAACCATTAAAGCCGCGACCTGCTCTATTCGCGAACACCACTTTCCGGACTTCAGGACCTAAAATTGACAGAGGGCTTTCGCTCGTGATGGTCCTTCTAGGCTGCACACGAGTGTAATTTGATTTAACATCAACGATTTCATACCCAACATACTCAAGATTTGGTCGCGACTCTTCGGAACCTATTCTCTTTATCAAAGCATCGAATCCGGTAACTAAGCACACTCATCTGATCGAAATTTGATGGGGAATCAAAGCCCCAAGCTTATTAACGATTTCGATTAGGCTTTCAATTGGATCAAAGTGGGGTTAGGGTTCTTGGAAGAATTGGGGATCATATGAAACTTTTGTTTTTAAAAATTAAAATCCACTTCTTGGCAGGCTTAGGCGTCCTTGCCTACTGGTTAACAACGCATGCTCACATCCTTGAGGTCCCGGGTTCGAACCCGGGCACCCTCAACCATTTTTTGGGCTTTTTCTTAAATAACTAAATTACAAAAAATTTATAAATATTTTAGAAAAATAATTTTGATAACTAATATTATTTTTAAAGACACCAAAGTATATTCTGCAATTTTTTTTCAAATTTAAATATTTATATACTCTTTTAATAAAACAATATAACAAAAGTCATTTTAGTTTATTTCTTATAGAATGGATTTTGAATAATAGTTTAAATTAATAAATTATTATTTAGCAATACGTTACTTATAATTATTGTTTAATCATATTTATTTTAAATAATCATAGAAATTTATTATACACTTTATCTTTAATTTTACTAATTATTACGAATGATTTAATTTCGTTAAATTACCTAAATAGTATAATACTTTTTCATAGAATTAGAATATAAGTGATTCCATTATTAAATTGTATTTATATATATCAAAAACCCCCAAATCTCTGTTGAAATCCTAGTTCACGTTTAATCGTTGATATTACCTTAAACTTAACCCTGAAATATATACGTTAGGTATCTTGTAAAAGGAATTGTTGGAGCACCATTTAATTTCTTATTATCATCTTATATACATATCAAGTGAGTATTTTTTATACCCCATTTTATATTTTCACACTTTGAGGTGAAACATGTTACCTTATAATCTTTGCACTTGTAAAATGTTTGATTCTTGTAAACTTATGACAATTCACTTGTATGTTGTGGTTAGTTGATCTTTGTAGCTACCATGTAATGTCGATTATATGTATATTCATTAACTATTGCTAGCCTGGCGACGTCATAGATCTATGGGCCTGACAAGCCTACTTGGTTAATCCAAGTACACTTAGCTAATCGTATATACTTGTAAACATTTGAGACTTGTAAAAATCTATCAAGGTTTGATTGTGCATTCTGTCTTACATCCCTAGTTACTTTGTTCTCTAACTTATAACATGAATTGTCATCTTTTATATACTTATGCAGGATCAGGTTTGTCACTTAAACACTTGTATTTCTCTCAAACTCACTTATGGAAACACTCAAATCAGATGAAGCAATGTCTTTTGCAAGAGTTGATAATAATATAATAAGTAACAAAGGAACAAGCAGAGATATATTTTCAAGTCACTTGTATATATTACTTCTCAACTCAAGATTACAAGACACTTACAAGCATGAAACAAGAGTTACAATGAGAAACTATATATACTAGATCCTACAGCCGGATATACTTTGATACCAGCTGGAAACCTAAGACTAAAGCATATACTACAATGCTAAAGTTAAGGTATCTTAGATAAAGTATTATCTAAGATATGGTAGTCATGACATGTCCATGACTTACCTTTTGTCACCAACTAAAGATGGCAACTATACTAACATAAAAAGGTAAACAGTGGATTAAAGTATGGTCAACTACATGGCTTTTGAGAAAACGCCATGCAGTATCTCAGAGATTTGCAGCGGAGTGTCAGAGAGGCCATACTTATATCCACTGGATAATAGGAGTGTCTTCCGAAGGTTAACTGGCTTCAGAAGAACTTGTTCTTCCGAAGCCACTTATACTTCGGAAGATGCTTCTATGCTTTCGAGGCTTTGAGGACTTCTTGTACTTCGGAAGTTGACTTCAGATCTTTCTCTCTAAGTCTTGATCTTCGAAAGTAGGTTCTTTGTCTTCGGAAGTTGGAGTTTTCCTTCGGAAGTGTGTTTTACACTTAGTCTTCGGAAGAGCTCCTTCTTCCTTTGGAAGTTCCATACTTAGCTTCGGAAGTCCTTTGTTTGTTGTACCAAATCTTCTAAGTGACATGGTTTTGGTTGCAACAGCCTTTCTAGATCCAACAACTTATGTAATGAAAACTATGGAAATCTCATAAACTATATGTTGACCTTTTATTTTTAACATGTTTCAGATAACGTGGAAGTTTGATTGACATTTTGAAGTGCTTTCACATCTAGGAATGGACCTAGTTAAATAAATGAAATTAATTGGCTTATTACATATTGTGTTATGTTATTTTCCTAATTTGAAACTTATGATTGTAATGTTACCGTTGAAACTTATGATTAATATATTTGGATTTAATAATAGCGTTATGTGGCTGTGAACGATCTTAACCCTCACATCTCGACGTTTCCGCCATCAAGGTTGGGGTGTGACAGATTGGTATCAGAGCCCATAACTATAGGGATTTAGGTTATTAGAAATGGTGACCTAGACTATAGCATATGCATGAACCATATAGAATCATAATTCCATCTTGTAAATTTTATGGTTCGCATGCTACATAATGCTATGCCTTCTTATGTGCAATTTGATGCCTTAGCATAGGATTGCCTAAACTTTGTTACTCGTCTCCCTAAACTTATCTTTGACTCTTTGACTCTCCCCGAACATGAAACCTCTTAATCTTATTCTCGACGACACGTGGAATCGTATACTTATGCTTATGACTTGGATCTTTAGACTTTATGTCTAATCTATATAAATCTCATCAAGGTTTTGATTTCATGAACCTAAGGAACATTGTGTGACACATAGACACATGTATCCTGGATTTCTTGGCAAAAGGCCTTCGGGCTAAGGCAAGCATTTCGCATAAATCCTACGGGACTAGTCATGCTTACCTGGGGATTTCTGGGATGAGTGATAAACTATGGTCAACATACACAAGTTTCTATGACAAATGGGTCAATTCACCTTGACGTGTCAACGTTTCCAAATGGTAATGCGTTACCAAATGGAATCATTCCATGTACCTTACAACTCTTAGCTTATCCTTATTTAAATTACTATCCTTTGCTATCCTCATTCCCGTAACTAACTCATTTTATATATCCAGCATGTCTCGTCATCATGGAAAGCGTGGAAGTTCAACCGTAAGCTTGTAGCAATGATCGCCCGGCAAATGGCTGCTGTGCTCCCGTCAATGGTTGTTGAACTTAGCAGCACCTTAATGGCCAATAACAACAACAACACTAATGGAAACAATAGTGGTGGTGACAACAATGTCCATGGAGAGAATAGCAACAACCAAAACGAGAACAATCGTAATTGCACTTTCAAGCACTTCAACTCATGCAAACCCACTAGCTTTAGTAGAAAAGAAGGAGCCACTGGACTTCTCGAGTGGTTCGAGAGTATGGAGAACACATTCATCGTGAGCGAGTGTCCCGATGAATTCAAGGTTCATTATGCTGCAAGTGTCCTTCAACAACGGGCACTAACATAGTGGAATAGTGAAAAGAGGAACCGAGGGACTGAAGCTGCCTTGGCCTTATCTTGGGAAGAATTTAAGGACATAATGATCCAAAAGTTCTGCCCGAGGAGCGAGTTACAAAAGCTGGAAGAGGAATTCTGGAATCTCAAACAAGATGGTGGAAATCACTTGGCTTATTCCACCCGGCATCATGAGTTGAGTATGCTTCTACCACACATGGTGGACACCGTGCCCCGTAACATTGAGAAATTTATCAAGGGGGTGCCACCTCAAATTCAAGATGCCGTGGTGGGTAGTAGGCCCACAACTTTGGAGGAGGCAATTACTATCACAGCGCAGCTCACCGAGAATCACATTAGAGCTGGCAATATGTCGGTAAAAGGTTCCAAGTCTACTGCGAAGGTGACACCCGAGGCAACAAAGGAGGTAAGGGCCAAGTCATCTTCTCAAAATAAGAAGCTTAAGTTCACCCCGACGCGCAACTACGCTGTGACCGCACCCAATGCTCCTAAAAAACAAATGGTGGTTGCAAATCAAACTCCCGTGGCTAGAGCTTATGTTGGTCCTTATCCTATGTGTAACACATGCAAGTACCATCACACGAGCAACATTCCATGCCGAGTCTGCTCGTTGTGTGGAAAGTATGGACATTTGGTGGCTACTTGTCTTCACGCGCCAAACAACCTTGCAATGTTTACCAACCAAACTTGCGACAACTGTGGAGAGCCTGGTCATATTCATCCGCAATGTCCTCGTAATGCGGGAACTGTGCCACCGGCTCGTGGAAGGGCTTTCAACATCAACGCCAACCAAGCACAAGCCAACAACGACGTGGTGAATGGTACGTCGTTGAATTTCTTTTAATCGTTCCTTGTCTTGTAAAATTCCTATTTGTGTTCATCATACCAATAATGGGTTATTACCAAACAGGTATGTATCTTGTAAATAGTCGTTATGCATCTGTATTGTTTGATTCGGGTGCGGATAGGAGTTTCTTGTCCTTGGAATTCGAGCCTATACTTTCTAAACCGCGTGTTAATCTGGAAAGATCTTTCACGGTCGAAGTCACCGATGGAAAATCTATCGTCGTTGACGTCGTAATACGCGATTGTACCTTGAGCCTTAACGAACACGAGTTCTTTATCGACCTTATTCCTATGCAACTGGGAAGCTTTGATGTTATCATTGGCATGGATTGGTTAGCCAAGCAACGTGCGGAAATTCTATGTTTCGAGAAGTGCATTCGAATTCCTTTACCGACGGGTGATACTTTGAAAGTCTTTGGGGAGAAATCATCCCAAGGACTCAAACTTATGTCTTGCATCAAGGCCCGAAAGTGCTTAAGTAAAAACTACCTAGCTTTCATGGCGTATGTAGTTAATACGAAAGCCAAAGGTAAGGAACTGAAAGACATTCCTGTCATGTGAGAATTTCCCAAGGTTTTTCCCGAGGATCTTAAGGGATTACCTCCCGTGCGAGAAGTTGAGTTCAAGATTGACTTAATCCCTGGTGCAAACCCTGTGGCTAAATCACCTTATCGTCTTGCACCGTCTGAAATGCAAGAACTAGCTAGTCAACTGCAAGAGTTGACCGATAAGGGGTTCATTCGTCCTAGTTCATCACCGTGGGGTGCACCTGTGCTGTTCGTAAAGAAGAAAGATGGTTCATTTCGTATGTGCATCGACTATCGAGAACTCAACAAGCTTACTATCAAGAACCGATATCCTCTTTCTCGAATCGATGATCTCTTCGATCAACTTCAAGGAGCAACTCAATTCTCAAAGATCGATCTACGTTCTGGGTATCATCAATTACGTGTTCACGATGATGACATTCCAAAGACCGCTTTTCGTACTCGATATGGACACTACGAGTTCATGGTTATGCCTTTTGGTTTGACTAATGCGCCTGCCGTGTTCATGGATCTCATGAATCGAGTATGTAAACCGTATTTGGATAAGTTTGTGATCGTGTTCATTGATGACATTCTTATTTACTCCAAGACAAAAATTGATCACGAGACGCACTTGCGACAAGTTCTCGAACTTTTGAGGAAGGAGCAATTGTACGCCAAGTTTTCCAAGTGTGAATTCTGGTTAAAAGAGGTTCAATTCTTAGGGCATGTGGTGAATAGCCAAGGAATTCACGTTGATCCTGCTAAAATTGAAGTCGTGAAGAATTGGTGTGTTCCCACAACCCCAACCGAGGTTCGTTCTTTTCTGGGCTTAGCGGGATATTACCGTAGGTTCATAGCAAACTTTTCGAAGATTGCTAAACCACTAACGGCTCTAACCCAAAAGAACCGACTTTTTGAATGGGGACCTGAACAAGAGGATGCTTTCGAGATATTGAAACGCAAGTTGTGTAATGCTCCTATTCTAAAACTCCCCGATGGAAACGACGACTTTACCGTGTAATGTGATGCTTCTAATCAAGGTCTTGGTTGTGTTCTCATGCAACGAGGCAAAGTCATAGCATACGTGTCGAGGCAATTGAAGGTTCATGAGGTGAACTACACAACCCACGATCTTGAAGTTGGTGCTGTCGTTTTCGCTTTGAAGATCTGGCGACATTATCTCTATGGGACGCAATGCATAAGCTACACCGATCATAAGAGTCTCCAACACGTGTTCAATCAAAAGGATCTCAACATGAGGCAAAGACGTTAGATTGAGTTGATTAGCGACTACGACTGCGACATTCGTTACCACCCTGGGAAGGCGAATGTTGTAGCCGACGTGCTGAGTCGCAAGGTCCACAACAAGGCTGTCTCACTACAAGAAATCCGGGATCGAAGGCAATGGTTTGACACGTTAGGGGAATTTGATACTGAGATCCATGTGGATGTTAACGAGGCTACTATCATGCTTCAAAACATAAGGATTGATAGTGATCTTGAGTTATGCATTCGCGAGGCTCAACAAGCGGCATTAACCGACGAAGGGAAGGATGAAGATTTGATGTCCAACGTTCGGTCACAACTAGAGACAAAACCAAACGGCATGTGGTACTTTTTGAATCGACTTTGGATTCCGAATCGTGATAACCTTCGGCACTTCATTATGAACGAAGCTCATCAAACCCGATATTCCATTCATCCTGGCTCCGATAAGATGTACATGGACCTGCGTGGTCAATATTGGTTGCCTGGAATGAAGAAAGATATCGCGTCTTATGTTTCCAAGTGTCTCACGTGTGCAAGAGTCAAAGCCGAGCATCAACGACCAAGTGGTTTACTCGAACAACCCAAAATCCCTATGTGGAAATGGGAACATATATCCATGAATTTCATAACGAAGTTACCTCGTACACCTTGTGGCCATGATAGTATATGGGTGATTGTTGACCGTTTGACCAAAACGGCACATTTCATATCAATACGAGACACATACAAAGTTTCAAGACTGGCTCGCATCTACATTGACGAAATTATGAGTCGTCATCGCGTGCCGTTGCATATCATATCCGACCGAGACGCTCGTTTCACTTCGCACTTTTGGTCGTCTATGCAAGAACTCTTGGGTACTCAATTGGATTTAAGTACGGCTTACTGTCACACCCCAACCTTGACGGCGGAAACGTCGAGATGTGAGGGTTAAGATTGTTCACAGCCACATAACGCTATATTTAAATGTAAATATTAAAATTATAAGTTTCAAAGGCATTACAAACATATGTCTCAAACATGAAATAAGTTCAAACATAACATAACAAAATGTAATCTTTTTATTTCATTAACTAGGTCCAAGTCCTAGATTATTGCAAGCTTCAAAATATCACTTTAAACTTGAGGTTGACCTGAAACATGATAAAAATAAAAGGTCAACTAAAAATAGTTGGTGAGTTTCCAAGTTTTTCATACATAATATAACAAGGTTACAAGTAGCAATTCATGTCATAGGTCATAAGTTAGTAAGGTTATAGAACACATATCGTTACAACCAAACCTCGACTTGATTACAAGTATATAAGATTGGCTAAGTGTATTAGGTTCCCATGATGA